>VYZW01045633.1:136778-154040 GCA_013401315.1 Balaeniceps rex
GTAGCTTTTTCAGTGGAGAGACAAAATGACTTGACTTAAGTACTTCAAGTGACCCAAGAGCCTTTCACTTTCTATTAACTGGGTAGGGAGGCTAGGCTCCTTTTCAGACATCGAATTTCAATGTATAAGGTAGATTGTATTTCTTTTTGATGACACTCCTGCTTTGAAGAACCTGCTAGTTCCCTATCCTTAAATAAATAAATAAAAAGTGTTAGGGAAAACCCCAACTGTACAAAAGCAACTGCAGTTTTGATAGTAGCTTATTGCATGTCTGAAAACAACAGTAACTTTCACAACAGGATGACAACACTGAAGGCTTCCATCAAGTACTGCAACAAGGAATAATGTTTTCCTACAGCATTTTCATGTCTTCAAGGATATTTTTGGTACTGATGAAAACCCTTTGGTTATGATTCCGTGCACATCTGCTACTCTCTGCCATTAAGATATTGATCAGGAATAAAAGACCCATGTACCGGATATGCACAGCAGTAGGAGTGCTACCGATTTGTTCTCCTACTAAATGTAGTTGATTGCTTAACTGTTTTAGTCTTCTCTCCATCAAGGAACAACTTAATATAATTTACAGTATTATTCTGTATTACCTGCTAGTCACATACCTGTCCCCTGTTTTAGATTGTAATGCAGCATTAGCAGAATGCTTGTCTGCAGGGGGACAATGAAATACCATGGAGGCCTGTCCCCATGTCACCTGCAAAAGGCAGAAGAAGCTAGAAGCCTTTCACAAGACCAGCTCCTGCTTTCTCTTAACGCCACACAGAGGTAGCTCACAAAGAGGACAGGACCAGCTAGAGCTGGGTCCTGTCCTTCCTCCATATGGCTGCTTGCAGAGGTGACTAGCCTGTGACACCTACATAAGGCTGCTGCTCTTGCAGCAGTTACTGCTCTTGCCTGCACACCCAGCATCTTTTTCCAGGTGCTCCAGCTACAGTGTCCACACACCCTCCAGCATACACCAACATCCAGCCGGTACATGCAACAAAGGTGCACATGGTGGTTAAAGCACAGATATTATGCCTTGGACTGGCACACCATCAGAAAGGAAGAAGAATAATCTTGTGATTAAAATGCTGCTGTATGACTCAGGAAATTTAAGTCCAGGTTCCAGCCCCACAACAGATATTCTCGAACGACCGCAGAAAAGTCACTTAATGCAACCATACAATAGAAACAAGATTTCCTTTTCTGTGCCATTCCTCTATCTTGTGTGTTGAGACTGTTTATGCACAGTGGATAAAAGATACACTCCCAGTGTGGCTAAATACAGAGACTTAGAGGGGGCATCTCTGAAACAAGATGACACTAAGGCTCTTTTCAAATGCCAGGTGAAAAAAAAATCAAGATATCTGAGAGCAGACAAACAATATCATCAATTCACTCACCAGCTACAGAATAAAGTCATACAGTCATCTTTTGCCACTGCTATTCATGAACTAAAGAAGGAGGTATACTTCTCGCTTTCCCTCTTTTGTCAGTGCGTGCTTTTGTGAAGGCTGGCGTTCATGTGCATTCAGGTCCACTAGGGTTAAAGCAGTTGCATTGTTCAAAAGGGCCATGTTAATAATCCCAATGCAGGATGGAGGTAGTAGTTATCTTAACATTTCTGCTGCATTTAGTTATTTTTATAGCTCTGGACCTTTTTTCCTGCTGAGAGAACCGAATTAAAAAATGACTTTGAAAGACACTATAATCAACCACTGCTGGCTGCAATTACATTGTGTACTTGATGTCTTCAGAAAGTACCTCTAGTTTAAAACCACAAATCTTTCAGTTTGAATTCTCTCTTAGCTCTGTTCTGTTTTGTTATTTCATAGGTATATTTACAGGAATGATTGCTAGAGTATATGGGTTTATATAACAAAGATATCAGAAAAAGTGAACATCAGAAGATTAAAATTTCATCAACTATCTTTACACTGAAAGTTGACTTTTTTTTTTCCTGTTTATGATTGATATTTACAAAGGAATGCCTCATGGACAAAGAAGGAAAAAAGGCATTTGGATTTCAGAGCTGTAAAAGCTAATTTACACTTGAGAAAATTATTAGATGGAGACTTTCAGATCTGACTGGTCATAAGAGAGACATAATTGTAAAGTAAGCTCAAACTCAACAACTGCTTTTTAAGTCCAAGTCAATTACGGGCAAGTTTGCAGTGTTACAGCTTCTGAGCACATGAAACTTAGCTATTACTGAAAATATCTAGTGAGGAATTCTTTGCTGTATATGAAAATGTATCAATATGATATATTAAAATATATGAACATGGCACTGAAAAGAAATGAATATGATAAATTTGGAAGCTTCTATTTTTTGAAGTTAGCTGGAATACTTTCTTTTCTTTGAGCAGCTATTGCTACTTTAACCTTCCCCCCCACCATGATGAGAAAGTAATTTTTCTGCAGATTTTCCTTCCAGCCTTAATCCTTTCCTTGCAGTCTTGCCTGTGGGGTAGCAGAACCACGTACTTCATGTTTGCAAGGACAGCCCCAAGGACAGCCTAGGGTGCTGGCTCCTCTGGGACATTCAAGTTCTCTTAGGGACTTTGACATTCCTTCCTTGGCATGGCTTTGCAACAAGGTAAAATCCAAGCAAATAATCCCCAGATCCTTACCTAGCATGCCTCATTCCATACCACAGAGTGTCACACCTTACACAGCAAACACAGGGCTCACTATTTAGCCATTATCCTCCTCCCCCACTAATGCTTTCCCCACCTTTCTTTCCTCAGGCTTTGACAATGAAGTGTTGATGTCTTCCCCTCTCTCAGGCTTGATGGGTTAAACACTTGCATCTGATGTTTGAGCCAGGGGAAGGTCCTTCCAGCAGAACCATGTGAATATGGAGAGTATCTCTCACTGCATGGTCTCACCAGGGGACTAGCACCTGACTGTCCTGCACAGGGAAACTGAAGCTGAAGCCTGCAGTCCAGTTACTGTGGCTGGCACTTTGCTCTGTAGAATTGTTTGGGATTTAAGCAGGGTCAGTTTGCCTGGCAAACTCAATTGGTGCTGGCTGGGTAAGCATCTAAAAGACATGATAGCAGAACGTTTTTAGTGCATCCCCACATCTACAAAATTAAATATAAATTAAAGCTTCCAGGGGACAACCCTCCTTTTCTTCCCAAGGCAGTGGTAGACACTTCCTATAATATGGCTGTTCATGAAGCCAGGGACTAGTCTGCATCCTTCCACCACCAACCATAAATCAGACCTGATTTTGGGGCAGTAAAGGCACATACACTGGTGCATTCATAGTGTAATCTGCTAGAATGAAAGAGCAGAGTCTATTCTCCGCTTTTGTGCATTTTTCCCGTGGGGAAGCAATCTCCGTGGGGATGGATGCAGTTTATTGTGTCACATAAATGAAAATAAAAAAGAAAACAAACAAAAAACAACCCAAAACCTAAAACTAACTATTCCTGTTAGCTGCATTTTCAGATCCATATTACACTCACCCAGGGTATATCAGTGTCATTTCCAGTGCTCAGTTTCCTATATCACTATGCCACATCATCTATTAACTTTCACCTCCTCATTCAATATCAGTGTGAGAATAACAGTACCTTATCAATTCTTGAAAATACAATTAATGTTCATTCCAGTGTACTAATGGACCTTAATCCTAACGTGTGAAACTTTGTACCCAACCCTCAAACAATGAAACTACCTAGATGACTAGGGAATAAAAGATCTATTATACCGGCACTTCTGTTTGAATAAAGGTTATGTCAGAAACTTTAGAGACACTGATGGTTGTTGGCATATTTAGAGGCTATTTAAAATCTAATAATCAGCAGCCCATAACATCCAAGACATATAAATACATACAGAAATGTAATTGAATGCATGGGATCTGAAAAGAAATTATGCTCAAGTCCAGAGTCTAGGACACTTCATAAAGCATATTCCTTTGAGAGTCTATTGAGGGGGGAAGTACCATGGGGCTGAACAGAAAGGAATGAAGAAAAAATGTTTTCCCTCTCCTTGCTGATGCCTCTCATGGGAAGGCCCTTTTCTAGTCTGGTTTGTTTAACCACCAACTGTGAAGAGCAGCACAACGCACAGTGCTGAGTGGGAGCGGAGGTGGAACCTCTTTGGGGTTCCTCATGTCAAGAACCTGCACCTGCTGCTTGTCTCTGTGCCAGAAAGGCATCTCCAAGGCAGAGGTCCCTGATTCATAGGGGTGACTCCAATGGACACATTTTCTCTTTGATTTATAGATGAAATAATTAAGTATTTCTCTGGAAGGGTGTAAATTTGCACTGAATTCTCACATTGGTGGCATTAAGACATTACCTACATTAACAACATACTGAGGGAGAGGGTGAATAGAAAGGTTGACTATGAATATCATCACCTAGGGGAAATAATTTTGAAGTAAGTTGATATTTATAGTGATTAAGCAATTGTCTGAGGTTTTGATCCTTCAAAGAGGCATGAACATAAACTTTAAATCTGCGACTTGTCTCACTGAAGACAGTTCTGTGACTGCAAGTGACATTGCTTTTATGTTAACAATCATCATACCTAAAGTTAGACTGGGGTTTTTTTTAAGCTTGGGTATGCAGATTCCTCCTTCTCCTGTAAAAAGCCCAGATTTGCTATATATTTGAGCTGACAGAGCTAAGCCAGTTGTCTGAGGCTGTTGTACAGTAAAATCGTTTTTCACTCTTGACAGCTGATTAACACAGTGAGTTCCCCAACCAGCTGACCAGCTGATGGTTGAGAGAAATGCCATGTTTGAAGCGCCTCTTTTGTCTTGTTGCCTGTCTTTGTGCAATGTGAAGAAAACAAAGAAATTTTAGCCCCATCCCAAGGTCCCATCAGTTATATTTTCACATCTCCATTTAAAGAAAATAAAATATCCCTGGTGAATGACTCGTTTTCAAAATAAAGAAAGGAGATTGCACGAGAAAAACTATTACATTGCAGAGACCTCTCTGGAGCATGAGACATTGGGACTGGAGCACAAAATGGCATTTAAGAGCCACAGGAGCTCACTCTTTACTAAAGGCTCAGCTCCAAGGATAGGAGTCCTGTCCTTTGTATTCACTCAACTGAATTTATCACTATGACCTGTAAAACCGTTATCAGCACCTATAGGGCAAAGACACCCTGGACTTCAGTTGGTACTTACCCCAATTGCATGCTTAAGCCGAGGTCTGTAAAGGTATGTCTCCTCTCTTGCCCCTCACAGTGAAGCTGCTGGGGCTTAGCTGCTCTGCTGCTTCATGAAGACTACCCAGTCAAGAAGGACATTATGGGATCATGCCCTTATTTCAGCATTTTGGACACATCTCTGCAGAGAAGAGTAAAAGGCTGTATTTCACAGCTATGATATCATTCTCATGAGCTATATTTCAGCATGGGCCACTATAAAACCTCTCCCATGACATCAGAGCTGTGAAATATAGCTGACTTCAAGTGCAGAAAATTCCCCCGCAGGAATAATTGTTTCCTGGCAATTGGCATTTGGAGGACGGATCCTTTAAAAGGCTGGCACAAATCCTGTCCAGGTAATGCTGCTCCAGGCAGCACTGCTCAGGAAACGTTATGTGCAGGAGCAGAGGTATGGAGCCCCACTGTGGGATTTGGCCGTAGGGGTAATGAGACGAGCACTGGGGGAGCCTGTCAAGTGATTATTTTCACTCCCTCACGCCTCAGCAATCCATGCAGACTTCACTAATAGCAAAATAATAGGTTTGCTCATACGCTGCGCTCCCTACCTTAGACCCTGCCTCCCTGATAAGGCGAACCATGTGCGCACAGCCAGAGCTACCGTCTCAGCCATCTTTTCACATCTGCACTCCAAGCACAGATCACAATGGGCATGCTGTTACGTGGCAGCTCGCCAGGGCTGCTGCTGCCCAGGGCACTAATTAACTCACCTGGGCAGGCCCCAACCTCCCTGCAAAAAAACCTGGCAAGAAAATGGAAGTCAAAAATATTGCGTGAGACATAATCTCCTCTTTCGTATCACTTCAGGGAAGATGTCCACCAGAACAGACTCCACTCAGAGCCAGGGGTTAGAGGAGTGGATGTTGGCAGAGCCGTAAAGGACAAGACCCTACACAGGTCAGAAGAGTACAGGAGGAGGAGAAGAGAGACTATAAAAACTGGGAGAGAGTTAAAGCCATCTCAGCTCTCTCTAGCCTTGTGCCTAAATCTGTCCATGTCCCCCCTCTAGCGACCTGCACTTTTATTTGCTGGTGCTCCATGAATCACACTGAAGGCAATCGTTGAACACATTGCAAAGCTTAGTCACAGTGGCTTTTTCTGTTCCTCCTCTGTGAAGGTCGTCTTGTGGTGGGCAGCGGATATGTTCTTGCTGTTGTATCTGTGTGTGTGTGTGTCTGCGTGTTTACTTGTATGTATGTATACGCCCATGTGTCTGTGTCTATCTCACAAAACTCAAAGCCTTACATGGACACGGCTTCCACAACCTGCAGGACAGAGTTGTTTTTACCTGCAGAAAGTTCACTGGCATTAATGAGAGCTAACTAGAAACCTTCCCTCTTCTCCGGAGGAAACTACACTGCTTCAGAATTAATTGTACCTTTTCCATTCTTCCTTTTAATGCTAAAAAACTGACTCCTCCTCACCCAGAAGTTAGCTTTTTTACAGTATTTTACCTTGTGAAGCAGTAAAACAATATTGTCTGAACAGCCCTGTTCCATTACGCACTATCCATCTAAAAGCTAAGTGGTATTTCTTTATAGAAAATGATTTACTAAGAGGAACTGTAAGAGCCTTGAGGTTATTTTATACAATTTATTACTAAGAACAATGACAACCAGAGAAGTGGCTAACCCGAGGCATTGTAAATGCTTTAACTCCATCAGTGTAGCTCAAAGGCTAAATTCTGCCTGATTTGCACCTTTAAAAAAACAAACACACATAATATAGGGAAAAAATTGGCCTTTGATATAGAATATGATCCAAGTAGTGTTGTGTGAAATGCTTACAAAATAAAACAAAAAAAAATTCTCTTTTCAATTTGGTATAGTCAGACTGTCATTCCACAATCTTTATTTACAAATATTGAGAGCTGCTGTGTTGAATTTTGATCTAGTTCAGAATGATTTATTGTTTTTTGATCAGAATATTGAAAAAATAACTTTTCCAAAGAACATCTGTGCAAAAACAAATGAAAATTAATCAAATTATCCTTTTCTAAGAGTATGGATCTGTCTGGACTAAAAATTTAACAAAGTGTTTATGAAAAATATATGTTGTGGAATGTTTCTGTCAACTAATTCTGATTTCTTGAGATTATAAAATGTTCCAAAGCTGTTCATTAGGTGTTTTGCATGACTGGTTACCTGAGACACATAGTATCATTTCTTCTTTCTGAATAGAAGCTTTCAACTTTCTCAAAAACAGAACTGTCCGCACAACACTGTGATACTGTATGTATAGCTTTTTTCATTATGAAAATCACGCAATCTTCAGAGATAGGGATCATTTTGATAATTATTTTGTAGGTGCACAGATATTTAGTATTAATAATAATAGGAAGCAGAAGCTAGTAAGAACCCACAGGTAGAGATGAACTAGCTGATTTTTTTTTTTATTATTTTTAGAGGTTACTAATGAAAGCATTTACATGTATAACTATGTATTTAAAGATCTAAAACTCAATACAAAACTCTGGCAGCAGGTAACTGAGAAAACCAAAATGTCCACTTAACTTCCTACGCAGTATCAAACAGGTCTAGTATGTGGGAGATATTGACAAATATGCACATTTATTTCACTAACCTGTTTACCTGACCCTTCCTAAATGAAGTCAAAGGCAAAACTCCTTAAATGTGGGGGAAAAATCCTGGAGTTAGATCTAAGTCCAGGCTCTTCAGCCCATAACTATAGCAACAAAATGCCTCCTGGGAAGACAGTGTACACTCTGGTTAGCCCTTCTTCGATGTAATAAGGTAACCTCATCATGATCCCCAGCCAGAAACTCATCAGTTCCACCCCAAAGTCCAGGTAGTAAAAAAAATGCCCGGTTTGCCTTAGTTGATGAATGGAAGTAAATGGAGTTACAGGGAAAAAAAAAACAACACACAAACCCAAACATCAGGACTCCTTCCTTCTACTCAATATAGATTCACTCAGATTGCCTGAAGGACCACTTGCAACATTTTGAACCAGAAATAGATGAGCTTTTCAATAATCACTATTACTCTTCTACTTTTTGGACTTATTTGCTGTAGTGATGAATGTTAAGTACCTTTGAAAATGCTCAAAAAATTATTATTTTTCTTTTCAGAGATCCTTTGAGACTGCAAAGACTATTTAAAGAAGGAAGACAGCATGAGATTGGATTCAGTGCAGTAAAGTAGGTTAGTTCGAGGACACGAAAAAAAGTCATTATTTAGACCTCCTTCTGTTGCCGTGATGAGAACTTACCATTGCTTCTGGCTGCTGTTTTGGGCTGGTCAGCCCCACCAAAGTTTCTTAACTCCGTTATCCAAAAGGACTAGTGGCTTTCCAGAAAAAGAGAAGGTTTTGGTACTGTCTGGAAACAGCAGGCGAGACCTCCACCGTTCCAAAAGGAGCTGGATGTGGAATCAGTTCTTTTTATTGGAGGAATACACGGGAACTGACTACCAATATGTTGGCAAGGTAAGATTCTTTCAAACACATCTATGTTTTGATTTTAGAAGCACTGGAAAGGCAGCAATAACAAGTAGGTAAGAACAATGCCTGCTACAACTTTTAGTTCGCCTTCCTATCTGCCCAGCTTCTGCCGAGTAATTCAGCAGAAAAGTTAGTACACTTCAGTTTCAAATTGTAGTCAACAACAGGTAGTTCCTTATTTAAGCAGCAAATCCCATGGCCAATCATGCACAATTATGTTAAAGATTTTCCTTTTTATTTTTGTCTGGAAACAATGCAGGTTAATTATAGGCTTGTCTAGGCCAGATTTTTAGCTTTAAAATGTAATATGAATGTTTTCCGTCATGCTCATTAGTTTTGCTAGAGTCAAACTATATAAACCATAAGAAGTTTTGGTCCAAGATATTTAGGATTCACAGTACCCATATTTTGGTGAGAATTCTCTCTACCCAGCAGAAGGCAACCATTTCCCTTTTTATTCCTCACTGCACAGAACAATGCTGCAGCCACGAGGTTTTGTGGTGCCACTGAGGACTCTGTGACATGACCATAATACCACAAGCCATGCTATTACAAAGAGTTGAAGTACACTGTGCTTATACACTAAGAAACAGCAGGCAGCTGAATTTCTAAGCTCAAAACATGCTGACAGTTAGAAAAGGGTCTGTAAGAAAAAAAAATTTAAAAAATCACAACTTAACTGAGAATATCCACCTCCCTGAGCAGCAGACCCCCCATGTAGGTAACAACCTTTATGTGAATTGTAGAGCTAATGCACCTGTGGTAAGTCTAGAGAGAGTCTACACTGCCCAGGGTGCTATAGTCTATAGGAGTCTCTCTTGCAGAATGCAGAAACTATGCTGTTGATGATGACATTCAAAGCAGAAACAATACAGCTTAGTTTTCCAAACTAAAATGGGATTGTGTCTGATCTAGTTTGATCTCTCAAGCCTCTTAGCAGAGGCTGCAGATCACAGTGGTTTGACATTTTATCTCCCTCTGCAAGATTCTGAGCATTCCCATGAGAGATGGTGTCAGCTGTCAGTCAAAGTTGGATGCGACACTCCTTTCCTGCTGAATGGCTGCAAGGCATGATTCAAATGAAGAGCTACTCAGCTGGTGTAATACTCATAGAGCTCTGACCAGGATAATCAGCATTCATGAAGGGTACCATTGAGCCCAATCTACAGGAAAAAGCCAAAGGCAGAGAGTCCTCAGAGAGGAGAAATAGAGAAGGAAGATAAGAGAGTAAGAAAAAAAGCCAGAAGAGACTAAGAGGGAAGAACTAGAAAGACAGAGGTGGAAGGAGAGGAAACTTTACAAAGAGGAATCAAGACAGAAGAGGGGAAAGGGACATCAAATGGGAGTAGAGGATAGCGGTTGGGAGAAAAAGGTTACCTAAAGAGAGCACAAATAAAAACAGATGATACAGTGAAGGAAAAAAAACCCCACAGGTAAGAAATATGGAGTCAAGGAAAAAAAAAGAAAACAAATTGAAAGACAGAAGTCCTCCACACACTCCTTTATTTCACAGTCTACTCGGCGGGATCAGGATAATGGGGATCTCTTTCTCCAAAGATAAAGCATGCGGTGCTGAGGTGACTCCTACAGCCTGTCATTTTCACTGTGAATTTTGACATTAAACCTGCTCAGCCCCAAGTCCCCCATTATTTCTGCTGCAGAATTAGAGTAGAAGCTATTGGCTTCAGAGGGACTGATGGGGAAGCAAATATTCCTGCAGGATGAGTTTGCTGAGAGACAGTTAACAAGTGGTCTAGTTGGACCAGAAAGCCAAGAAAATTTAAACTGGAGTCATTGAGAGAGAAAAAAATGTGGATGTTATTTTTAAAAGTTGCCCTTCTGCCTATTGGTACTTTAATTCACTTACTATTATAAAGCTTAGAAATGACACATAATGTATAAATGTCATTGATTCTGTATCCCTGGGCTGTTCACAAGTGGCCTTTCACACGTCTTTCAAATGCCAGAACTGCTCACACCCCTGTAATTGAACAATTAGCCAAGAGGCATGCCATTTCTTAATAAAGAAAGTTGAGTATTGGTGTGAGGATAAATGATAGAAACAGCTGAATGTCTCCAAATTGAGGTAACCAGGCAATTTAACTGAGCAATTAAACTTGATTGGTGTGCGCAAATGAGGATAATAAACATGTTTATGAAGCGTATTTTTTCTCAGAGGACTAAATATTAACCTTAAATATGAACCAAAAATTTTAAGAATATTTGGCTATAGTCTTTTTATTCTCTTATATCATAAAGAAATGTGAACAGGAAAATCTTTTAAAACAATAGCAATGTATGTACGTAAAGGGGAATTGTGCTTATGTCTTACTGTATAAGTAGTCAGACCTGGATCTTCTGGGTTTTTTGTGTTTAGTGGTTAAAGCTGGTGGGCATTAACATCATAATTATAAAAAAAAGGATTTCATATAAGCTACAAGAAAAAAATTCTTTTACTCGGGCTGGTTTTATTTTTGTCTTTTCATTTGTTAACATCTGTTTAATTCAAACACCTACATCAAAATTTGAGATAGAAGTCGTCTGTTGTGAAAGATTCTAACAGCATTATTTCTATAAACTGCCCAAATTACAGTTGTAAAATCCTGTAACTGTTTATACTAGAAAAAACACATTTATATCGTAATAGTTTTAGAGAGAAGGGGAAGAAAAGTGAAGGGGAATGCATTCAGGTTTGAGATAGTAAAAAAGAAAGGTAATCTCTCTGAAGACAGAGCTCAAGGCAATACTGAAGACAATGTTGAAGCATCATCCGAGTCATGGACCAGAGCACTACTGTGCTCCATACCCCGTATACTCCATATCCAATGAACCCAAATGTTTTCCATCCTTTAGGGATAATTGCCTAAGCACATACAAAACAAAGTAGCCCTTTTTTGGTACCCATGGGTACTGTCAGCTATTAGAAAGTGCTCCAAAGTTGATTGTATGCTGTGGCTCTGACACGAGATCCACCATTTTATTATCTAGTTCTTGTATTCCTGAATTTCATTCCTGTATAATTCATGAAAAAAAGCCTTTTTAAAGAGTAGAAATTCACACCTCCAGTCTTGGTTACTCTCAGGCATAATAATATAAGGAACTTGCAGAAAAGTTCTAGACTGGAATTATTCATTGCACTGCTGAATAACTTGTGAATTACAGCTATTCATTGAAGTTTGATTGATGGGCACAGTGACATTTTAACCTGAAGATGTCTTTTCTTCTGGTTCAGAAATTATGGTGCTAGGCAGGGACTCAATCCCAAAATAAAATAAAAGGATTACATGAGCATCAAAGTAGACAAGTGCCCAGTACTACTACATAGCCAAAATCTGCAATATTTGAGTTGGGTTTTAAAAGAGATCTAGTTGTACCTGTGGCTGCTTGGTACAATTTTAAAGGGCTGGGGTGAATGCATCTCTAAATCACAGGTAAATGATGAAGTGGTAGTGCAGCTGTATATAGAATATATGCTATGCTCCCTAGAGGTCTTCAGATATGCATGGGGAAAAGAGTGAAAAAAAACCTGCCCTGTTCCAAGATTATACTCAAAGGTATAGTTACCCTTTGTATGCACTTGATGTCTTTGCACAGCTGTCCCATTGGCTACATAAAATCGTTGTACTGGCATCCGTCACTGAGTGGTCTTGTTAGAGCACAAACCTACAAATCATTGTTACGTAAAGGGATAGGATGCCTCTTTCTTTTAGACTAAAGAAAGATCTGAACTCATTAACCCAGAAACAGCTTCTGGCAGCCTACAGTGGAAAGGAGCAACTTACTTTCCTAATAACAACAGGCACAACTGTGGAACGGTTTTGTCACACTCTGTCTGTCTGGCACTAAAAGGAAACTTCCAGACATACTTTTCATTTTTGCTGTGTGTTATTGATGTTCATATAGTTCAACAGTATGCTCGCCTGGAAGCTATCTGATGTTACTACCTGTACAACCCATCATAAACAATCATCCTCTGCTGACAACTCTGTTTTTCAAGGAAGATATCGTCAAGGTCCCGCTGCTATGTGGCTTGGCAAACAGAAAGGATACTGCATTACTCTAGGCAAAACCAGAATCCTTTTGTTTGGTGTTGAAAGAACCACTGGGAAAGATAAGTTCCCCTCTGTCAGGAATGGTTTAAGGTACCGTTGATCCGCTTTGGAGGAGGAGGGGATAAATGGTATCACAGTATCGTTTCAATGCTGTTTTTCTTTCTTTTCCCTGATTTTACTTCTGGCTACAACTATTATAAAGGCAAGCAGAACAGTTCCTTGCAGTGTATTTCACCAGAAGCAAATCAAACAAAAGGTAGAATCTCTCCAAACCATTGCAAGTAGTGGGACTAAGTCACACACTGAGACAAAAATATCTGGCTGTGAGCACATACAAGGGGCTATTTAAACAAGGAAAATTATTGTCATGTAATACAGTCCATGCATTTTCAGCATTTGAGGTAGTAATGGGTCACATTACTCCAATGTGTAATTAAAAGGTATCATGTCTTAATTTGATGACGTGATAACTACCAAGATAAACCTTCGTTTTCTCTCAGATCTTTAGTATGCTAGCATTCTATACTTATCATCAAAACTTTTGTTCCCCCAAAAAAGCAAGATGTGAAAAGTCAAACTAAAATGACTCTTCCCGTCTGCACTTTTAAGATCCTTTATGCAGTTCTATTGGCAAACACTTGCTCACTGTTTGTTTTCTTTACCTTGTAACTTGCACTATGATATATACCTGATGCTTTCAGTTTCCTGTTCCAAATACAGTGACTATTTGTTATCTTTATGAGGCCTAAAATTAAAAGTTCCACTTGTGACTTCTATTTATTCAGGGAATCTACTCAAAACAGTTTTCAATTTATTTTGACGCTCAGAATATCCTTTCTCTGGGTCTAGATTCTGCACTCTGCTTCCAGGAGAACTGGCAGCCTAAGAGCCAGGCTTCAAGTCTCTGAATGACCTCTCAGTCCTGAACAATTCCTGGGCTTGAAGTGAAACTGAAAAAAGTGAAACAAAACTGAAGACAGCTATCAGTCATCTCTAGGCTGCACCAGTCAATCTGAGGTGCTCTGTGGGTTGCAGCACTGCCCACCGTGTACACAAGGCTCTGGGCTGGACCCCTGTCCCTGGCAAGTCCTCACTGGTCTTCTTTCACAGCTAAACGTGCACATGAAATTTGATTTTACACTCTGTGTCTCAGAGGACCTCCATACCCTTCACCATGCAGAAGGAGGAGGACTAAAGTTTTGCACCTTTCCAGATTTAGGCTCCTTCCAGCACACCGTCTGTGTGAGGGTGGTGTGGTCCTCAGGGAGCACTAATGGCTGTCTGCACCGCTCCCTGCAGAGGAACTTCTCTCTTAGCAGGTCATAGGGCNATTAGTTAATAGCAATGATATGTTTAACTCTGTGGTGAAAGAAGCATTAAGACCAGCCTTTTACACATGAAGATACTGATGTACGGGGAGGTTAAATGACCTTATGCACAGCTAAAAGTCAGAAATTTCTAAACCGAGATTTAAAAAAAAAAAAAAAATCAGAGTTCTTAGCCCCTTTGCCCCCCTGTTTAAATGATTAGGTCACCTGCCTCCCGCTTCAATAGGCTGAATACTTGTCATTTTCTTAAAAGGTAGAACGAATGCCGTGGCGCATCTGCACTTCCTTTATTCCTCATCCATCATTCATATTTTATGTTCCACCACTTGACTTTCCCAACTGCCCTTCATTCCTATATTGAATTGCACACACATACACATACTTGTCTTATATTCCTCTTTGAAAGATTTACTGTCGCTGATAGAAGTTCTCTGTACTGTCGGTCTCTGTGGAATAGAGATAACTCTGAAATGAGGGACAGTTGAGAGGTTAGAGGCCCAGGACGACAATCCAGAAACAGCTTGCAGATTTTAAACCATCATATGGGGGCTAAGAAAGGAGATAATGAGAAATGGGTGGGATGGGCAAGAATGTAATTCAGAAAATGAAAAGGCAGGAAATATAGCATGGTTAATGTTTACGATCATCATAATTGTGGATCTACTTGGCATCATCCTTGTATCCAAATGCATTACACAATATAAGAGCCTTACAACCATCTGTTTCAAACATACCATATTTCCTACATTATGGCACATGATAGTACTTACAGTGTAATGGTACATAATCTCCTCCCCTTCTTCCCATTCCACCTAGAGAAGCAAGCAAATCCTGGGACCCTCAAGCCAACATTTCTGTTAATCCTTATTTTTCACTTTTTGTGCCCTGAAATAAACAATTTTGTTTTCCATATGCTGATGACCTGCTCATACCAGTGCTTACATTTTGGGCCACATCTTTTCACAGATCATCCTGTCCTACCCTTGTCAGCAATCTGCATGTCTTCCTGAATTGTGTGTCCCTAGACTTCTAGCTATAGAAAAACAGCTGAACACATTAATCTTCCACCCCAAGGAGAGACTGCAGGTGAAGTTCATGCCTTATTTTGGGTTACTTAGATCGCTGATCTTTGGAGCTGTGATTACCGTTTCCTTATTTGTTTGTATAGCACAGTAAAGTCCTCACTATAAAGCTGCAATGTCATGAATATAGAACTTGCAGTCTAGCGACAGCTAAAAAAAAAATATCCTTCTTTCAGGCTCAAGACAAAGAACCGTTGTTATTCCACCATTTATTGTTTACAGTTGGCTCACCAAAAATATTAAACCATAAAGCTTAGAGAAATGTCTTTATTAAATGAGACTCATATTGTCTGTGACTCCCTTTTCTTTTGCTGCCGTTTCCCTCACTGGTGAACACAGGTTCACAGCGGGGCAGCAGCAGATTCAGAGCTGTGGTCAGTCAGTGTAACATTTCAAAGCACAAACTGAAAATGTGTTGTGATGTGAATACCTACTGTTGATCCGTGTGCGCTAATGCAGACTGTGGCTTGCTTTCACCATTAATGGCGTGAAACAAACCTCAGCATGCACTTGCAACTACTTCAGGATTCAGTGAAGCTTGTAGTTATCATGAAAGTCTGAGGTGGCAGATGAAGGAAAGGAAAGAATCACCCTCTGGAAAGAAAGAAGAGAAAAATATCAATCCTTTCTCTCTTCTCTTCTAATTTCACAAAAAAAACCCAGAACAACAAAGGTTGTAAAGAAATGAAACACTGAGTGAGCTGGAAGTTAAAAACATACATTAAAGGAGAAGGGGAAAAACAGATCAGTTTATGCTAGAGCTATCATTCCCACTGTTTTCTTTTCAGAGTTGTTTATTTTGGAGTCATATCACCCAAAGAAGACTGCAGTCCTTCTATCCCCAAGTTGCATATGCCGTATTGCACAGAGCAGGGCTCCAGAAGAGCTCAGCTGGAATGGTCTCTCTGTATAGGAATATCGTCTATCTGACACTATTTCTGACTTTGTCTGTTGTGAAACAACAAGTGATATTTCGCCATTAGATGTCTATTGGAGCAAAGAAGGTTTCACTGTCCTGCACAGGCTCACATAATGATCATTCAGTCATCTTTAGCATGTTTGTCAGCTTTGCCCATACTATATCTTCATGTTGGAAGGCAACATCAAGTTAAGTCAAGTCATTTGTATAACTTTTGTGTTTAGCATCCTGTTATCACTAATGGAAGGTTAAGTTCTCCCTAAAAGACAGAACCAAATAGTATAACTGTACCTTTGGCTCTATGGCATGCTTCCTCCTACTTCGCAGCCCTTGCAATCAAGCTGATAGGGGCACTGGCAGAGGATTTAAAGGGCATGCAAGCAGAGGTGTCATTCATAGTTTCTTTCCACTCCATGCTCTTTCTGTGGTTTTACACATTTCAGGTCAGTTGCTTAAAGCAGACTTAATGCTGCTTACAACCACTAAAATTCCTCATAGAATGTCCTGTACACATAGGGAATAACAACTGCCAAGGGGATTGCGGGCAGAGTTAATGCCCTGTGGATGAAAACTCTTGCATGCATATTCATGGTAATTGTAAACTGGTGTGAGCTTGAGCCTCATGGTACTTCCAAGTAACAAAGCCTGTCAGGATCTACACCATTCATCTGATAAACCCACCTCATCCAAATATCTATTATTTTACCTACAGAAGATATTTTATGAAAAATTCCTTTTAGATTATTTAGACTGATAGGATCACACCAATTATATGTGCTTCAGAGAGAATACTCTTCTTTCATGAATACTAGATATGATATAATTGGGAGACCATAGACACAAGTATTCTCACCAAAAGAGTTCCAGGCTCTCCAGTCAGAATGAACCTGCATTCCTAGACTGGCAATGTTGATCTTGAACTATTACCTGAAGCCTGGGACTGAATATCACTCCTGCCAGATAGAATCACAGAATAATTAAGGCTGGAAGAAACCCCTAGAGGCTATCTGGTCTAACCCCCTCCTCAAAGCAGGTCCAGTTAGAACAGGTTGCTCAGGGCAGCATCTTTTGTGTATTTCCAAGGATGGAGATTCCACAACTTCTCTGGGCACTTCTCTCAGTGCTTAACCATCTCTCTTTTCTTTTTTTTTTCTTCCTAATATCTAATCAGAATTTCCCTCATTGCAACTAGCGTCTATTGCCTCTCATCCTATCACTGC
>VYZW01045635.1:1335-22894 GCA_013401315.1 Balaeniceps rex
AGAAGAGCTATCTGAACTAAAGGATGCTGCTGGCACAAAAGCAAATCCATGTAAGCAGTCACGAATAAATATGGATTGAAATTAGAGGAAGGTTTGTGTGAGAGGAGTGAGGTTCTGGGACAGCAGTTATTGGTTAGAATCAGAGGGGCAAAATCTAATTAGGTTTAAAATGGAGCTTCACACATTTCTGAATGAGATTATGTGGTGTGTTTTCTGGCATTAAAAATGGACCAGACTTAGAAGCTCTCTTCCATTACTGTGTTTTTTGGTGCTATTTTAGACAATAAGCACATATGGCGGATTTTACAGCAATACAAGTTTTTAAGGGCCCTTCTATGTGTGATAGGGGTGTACTGTAGATCTCTTGAATGTGTTTATGGGGCTACAGAAAAAGCTTATGTGGGAAATTAATATGGACTTCCTGGGCAGTCCATCCCATCATCAATGTCATATTCTTAAATGTTCTGCACAGTTATAGTTGCATGTTTAAGGCTTCTGTCACTTTTCTTGAGAGACTATTTCAGGGTCCAGTTGACCCTTCTTAGTAGCACTTAACAATTCCAAATTTATACTTTCCTGAGATCAATTTGCAGTCATTACCCTATTCTTATCTTTTTGGAGGTGCAAAACATTTCAGCTACTTCTCAACATTTAATCAGTATTTAGTCATTTACATTTCCCTCATAACTTATCTTGCCATCCATCATTACTACAGCTCTTGCTACAGTTTTCCTAATTCTGTTGTCAAAGAAATCAATGATATTCTGGCTAATAGCACTCTGAGGGTAGGAGAATGCATTTGTCTAACATTTCAGTCTGAAAACTTTATACTATTTTTTTAAAATGTAATTCTGAGACTTTTGCTTTTTCCAAGTTAAATGCAAACCCTGGTGAGNTGCTTTAAAAATATACATGAACACTGCTATATTATGAACTTAGCTATGTAGGAGTGCTGGGGAATGGGAAGAGAGATGGAGCAGCTCATTCTCCCTCTACATGGGCCATTGCACAAGGCAGCGCTGAGCTCAACTTGTCCCTTAAGGGACAGAGGCAGTGATGACAGGGACAGCCAAAACCTACACACACTCAGAAGGAAGGGTTTCAGGTGTGTTTGTTCGCTTTTCCCCTGAAAACAAGTTTAGATGCTTATGGCGGTGTAGTAGATATTATTGAGTAAGCATATTGGGACATTTCTCAACATTATCCTCTGAGTCCTAAAAAGCACAATACCCAATGCCTCTTCTTCCACCTCTCTCTCCTTAGAACTGTTCAGAAGAGCTACAAACAATTAATCTCACAATGTACCTAGGAACAGTACCTAGGAAAACCAGATAAGTTTTGCTTTACATGAGAAAAATTATGTGCTGCAACATCTGCATTTGCTACAAATGATACGGACTTCTGTATTTATGTTGCTCTTCCTAGAGCCAGAGTATATGATTACTGCAAGGAGATATATAGAGGGCACTTTTTCAGCAAAATTTGTTGTACTTCAAGCACAAGTCAAGAAACAATAGTTCCACCTATAAGAAAATTAATTTCTGCAAGATTTATTCACTTTTTCTAGCCCCAAAAGCAGCAACCTTAACATTGTTGAAACTTCCTATACAAATATTTAAATTTATGAATGCCCTTTTCTTTTCTTTGTATTTTGCACTGAATGCCGGTTTAATTGGTGTCCACCAGAAGACAGACAAATACAATTTTTGAGAGAGAATGAGAGAGAGAAAAGATTTTTTTCTGGGTAATATTTTAAATTTCTTGATGAATGGACTGCAAAATGTTAACCACACAATGCTTTGATTTATATTACGTAGAATCATAGAATGATAGAATCATAGAATCGAATGAATGAACCAATGAAAGCAGATCCTGCTATCCTTGTTAGCAGTGATTAATACCATACTTCCCCCATATTCTTATTCAGCTGTATGTGACTACTCATGGACTAAAAAACTTAATTGCGTAAGGAAAGCTAGTAGAATCTGGACCTAATCAATTAAGTTGCAAAGTATAGGCGAAACAGAGAAGTATGTTTGTTGTTTCCTTTAGACAGCAGTTGACTTCTACAAATTACAGAGGCTGAGTTTTGCCCCCTCTTCAAGGGATTAGCAGCACTTAAACTTTCTGCTAAATTTGTTGCTTTTCTGTTTATTGATAGCACAATGTAAGAGGTGTCTGCGACAACCAGTGAGTCTTTAAGTTTTATGTAATAAACACATAAATCTGACTGCGTGGTGTATTTTTCTGGAAAACAATAGATGGGCAACAAATCAAGCCAGAAATGTTGTGACCTAATTGTTTCAAAGGGACTGTGTTAGACCTAGATTTTAGTTAACGGAACATCTTGGGATAAACGTCTTTGCAGCAATCCATCTTGATTGTTCTGCTAAAGGAATAAATAATAATGGTTGATTTATGGATATGTAGATCAGAAAACAATAGCCTACTGGTTACAGCTTCTGCAATGTTGGTTCACATCCAACAAGCCATGCAGGAGATTTGAATATCACTTATTTTTACTCAGATTTGTGTTAACTTTCTGGACGATTCTGATACTAAAAACTTGAAATAAGCAATTTCTCTGTTGTATACTAAGCAAAAGGTAGTGGTTGGGTCTGCAGTAGTTTGATAACGTATGGTATCCAGTGGAATACCAGACTTCAAAAGATGGATATCTTCAAGTTAGGGACTCCATTCCTTATTCAGAAGCCCATGTATTCATTTAAGGTGGTTTAGCACTTAATTAGGTGCCTGTGTATATACTTTAATCAACTTCTAGTTACTCATTCAGAAAAATTAAGGAGCTGTTCTTGAAAATTCAGTCATATAGCTGAATAAGTTATATAGCTAATATAAGAACAAAATGTACACGAATAATACAGAAAATATACCAATGAATAAAACCAACTATAGGTATAATATGGCTTACACAACTATAGATGGTTGGTAGACACTTTCTCTGTTTTAAACTTAGTAGACAAGACATCTCTTGCCACTGTCCTTAGTCACCCAGCACCTTCCTTAACTAAAACAAAGAAAAGACCTTGATTATCAAGTCCTTCCAAGAGACAAAACTATTATTATACCTTTTGAACTTTTTTACCACATTGATCATTACTACCAACATCATATTAGTTTCTTCCAAGGAAATACATGCTAACATCATGGAACACCCAAAATAGCATTAAAATGTAAAAGGAGATAAAAAAATCACAGACTCAAGACTCCTTATTCCAACAGTGGCGTAGCAGAGGCCATTTACATGCTACAAAGCTCATTGCCACTCGGGGCAATTCCTTTGCTCTGACAGAAGTTGGCCTATGGCAGTGCTGCCACCAGCACCTCTCCCCTGTTTATCAGAAAGAGCCAAGTTTTGCTATGAAATATTCATTTCTGGTAGATCCGGCTGCTCTCTCCTGTCAAGTGGATGACTGTCAGCCTCAAAGGCAGCTGTACATGTAAATTAATCACTCTGTTTTTATCAACAGCAAAATACATCTCTCTAGAGTAGCTTCTTTTCTTTTTAAAGGAAAAAAAAGTCTATCACTTTTCAGTCCACATCACTAAACACAAGAGTGCAGCTGAACTGACTGCAGGAGATTTGTGCTGGAGATATTTTTCTATCACTTGCTATCAGAAAGGTAGGAGCGACAGGACAAAAAATCTTACCTTTAGGGGAGAAAGTAAAGCCTGCTTGCTATTTTTTGGCTTGTCTTGTGATCTGATCTTACCAGCAGAGCTTCTGTTGAATCAGATTGGCTAAGTCCTTGCTGATTATGTTCCATAATGCAAGCAAAGATACTGGCACAAAACATTTTCTCCAAAAGCAGATCTGAAACTTTTCTTGTAAGGATCAACTTTAAAAATTCATACTAAGAAATAACGTTTGCTACCAGGGAAAAAAAAAAATAGAACAAAACAAAATGAGCTTTAAAGTATTCAGTTCTTCCCCAGACAGCAATGATACTATGTCAACAAAAATACCTTCGCAAGTGAACATGCTTGTTAATTTCATTTGAAATTGAAAACCAATACCGAAACCCCCACTTCTTGATGATTTTATGCTGCTAGAACTGTGGAGCAGTTTGAGTTCTTACTGTAACACAACCTGTACAATTGCCATTGGGAAGCTGCATCTTGGCTGTGTGGATACCTGTAAAATCACGCCGCTTTTGGCAGACTCAAGACACCTGAAGCCAATAGAATAAGGTCTTTGCATCCTTCCTTCCCACCAGCAGCCTCTAGTCAATGCAAAAGTGCTTTAGGGCTGCAGTGAACAGGGAGACTGAGTGACACTTCCCAGGCAGGGCACAGAGGAGGAATTATTCGATCACTTCGTCAGAGCCTTCATGTAAGCAGTTTCTAAAACTTCCTGTCCAAAATTTAAGTAGAGAGCAGTGGTACAAGCAAGTCACCCCTGAGGGGAAAATTATTCTTTTAATATGGAAAAAGGTCATTTCTGCAAAGTAATAGAAATTGTGCTGCTGTGTACCAACTAGCTCTTGAACAGAAAGCATGTAGAGCTAGTTATTTTGACCCTTTTTTTTTTTTTTACCTATGGACCCCTAAAAATTTGTAGTGCCTTTTAGACATTGGGTTTTTTTCTTTTTTTTCTTCATTTGTTTAAACAACAAAGAAAGTTGTCCACCAGTTTTCATACAGCCTTAGAAGTAGTCCATGGGTGAATTGCTGGCCACTTGCTAAAAATCACTGACTTAGGCAGATTCAATAACTAGAATTCACCTTGCCTTCATTTTTTTTCCCCTCTCTGACAAAACTATGGCAAGCCTTCCTAAGTCCTAAATCTGTGAATAGATATAAGTAGTTCCACTAAGATTTAAAGATAAAAACCAAAGCGAGAGAGATCAGAGGAACAAAACTGCTCTTGGAGTGGCAAGGAAGCATGCTGAGCCAAGTGCTCAGCAACAGCTGTGAAATGACGTCTGCTGCTTGGGCATCTGCATTTCGTGTTTTTCGTTGGTACAATGAGGCAAACAGGTACTGTCCTACCCACAAGGCTGTATCATGGCACTTTTGCTACACAGAAACAAGAGCTCTTTATTCAGGGATGAGAAAGCTGGCAGGCTGCAGAAAGGTGAATTGTGCAAAACCTGTGGATGTACTCTTCTTACAGAACACATCATTTTACACACCCTTTCCTGCCTCTGAACTTCAGATTTCTCTTAGCACGATCATCCACCGCTCGGTCTCAAGGTGGCACTGGAGAGTATTCTGGAGTCTCCTTTGTATTTGCACTTCATACCGCAATTATTGTGTCTTTACCTACTGGATTTGAAATCACCATGTCAAGTATTGATTTCTAGCATCACAGCTTGGGTGATAGCTTTAGCCATTCAATCATCCTTAATAGCCAATTCTACACCTTTCTTTGCTGTCTCTCTCTATTGCTGACTGCAGTATAAACCACCATAAAATTGCTAGCACTTCTCTGTGGATTTACACAGCAGTACTGAAGTCATGTGAATTCCTAAATGTAGATCGCCATAATGAATCAAAAGCTGAAAACTGCAAAACAGTAGGGAAGGAAAGTAACTGTCAGATGCCTCAGGTGAGATAAAGAGGGTGAAATAATTTCTAGTAATTTTTAAAGTACTCAGAGGTCAAAGTTCCCAAAGAGATAAAGAGATAAGATGAATTTCTAAAACGTAGTGTGCATCCTAGTAACTGCCCCTGTTACATCAAATAGTATTTTTTCACATGCAAAGAGATACACTAAGGCTGACAACAGCATTGCAGTTCCTAGGAACGTGCTACCTTATTCTGATATTTTCCAATGAATATAAACCAGGACTCACAATCTACGGATGCTTGTGGCTGAGTGAGTGGCCAGCAGACAGCCTGTGGTACGGTGGCTGTGTGCAGAGCTGGGTGGCAGGGCTGGAAGGACAACTGGAGGAGAGGTACCTGCAGTTTCCAGTCCTGGGGCAGGGACTTGCAGGCTGGGAGCCAGGACAGGCAGCCAGTGGGGCTGGGTGCCTGTCTGTCACTTGAGGAAGGAACCCTGAGGTGGGGACTGGGTGCCACATCCCTCTTACAGACAGCATTGCACCAACCTGCTGCCCAGCCAAGAGGGCTGACGCACCTCTAGATTCATTCATGCTCAGTGATAAAACACTGTGGCAGTTCTTGTAGAGAAAATCTGTATCAATTCCCCCAGGCAGAACAAGGGCTCTTTCAACCCTTTTATACTGCTGCATCCCATTTACCTTCCCTGAAGAACAATGAGGGTATGTACTGTCTTTATTCCGGTTTTAATAGAAATTTCCCTTTTCTTTTCCTTTTATCTACCAGATTTTTTAGTTTGACCTATACCATAAAATGACTAAGAAAAAATATTTGAGATTTCCAGGGGAATTTAAGACAGAGGGAAATCTGATGGGAGGGAAATCTACAGGCAGGACTCTGCAAGTGTCTTGCTGTAACACCACTCCTGAAATAGAGGAACTATTAGGCTGCATCACATATCTTCACCATCCACACAGTAATAGAGCCAGAGTAGCTGGGATTTAATCTCACTGTTTCCATGGGATCATGTGTGGTCATTACAGACAGCTTTAACAACAACTGTGAAGACCTTAAACAGCCATTCATTTATTATAATGCACAATCTACTTCTTTTTCATTATAGTAAACAGTAACAGCAAACTAGTTAACAACTGGTTTCTTACTCTGGAAGGACGTAGCCTGATGTTTCCTTAGTGGATATCTGACACAACACAGATAGAGCCATGCTCAGTGCACATCCAGATGGACAAGTAAGAATAAAGAACTATTAGGGGGATGTAAAAATGTTTTAAATGCAATTTCAAAGTATGTAAATGTCCTTCCTCTGTGCTAGTATTCTCTTAAAGGACTCTTTCTCTTTCAGCGTTCCTCATTTATGCAGATGTTGTTATACTACCCTCTCATTTGGTTGATTTTTTATAAACACCAGAATCCTCCTCTCCATCTCCTTAGAGTCTTGGGAGCTGCTCAGAGACTGAAGATAAGACTAATTTGGTCCTCTACATAGAAATGCTCCTTACACATGTGTTGGTGTGATTAATGCCTAACTCCAGCTGATGCCTGCTGAATTCAAACACCTATAGCAGGACCCTTGTCAAATTTTCTATGGACACATTATCTTTTATAAGGGCATATTATCTTTTATACAGGGTTCAGTCACCACTAAATGTAATGGAAAAACTCCTGAATTATAGCGGTGTTGAAAAGCAAGAGACAAACTATTTAAAAACATATAAGCAGTCTCAACCTGAGTCTTTTCCAGTGCCTATTGAAGTTGAAGGAGCAATTTCTTTTCAAGCCAGTAAGTTCTGGATCAAATCTGGTGAGGCAGGGAACAAAAGTTCCTTAAAAGCAAAAGCAGAGAATGAAAAAAATCAATGGCAGCCTATGTCAAGGAGTGACAGAGTCAAGGAAGTTATTCACTTGAGTTGTTAAACAAACAAACTGGTACACTCAGTCCGATGCCAGTATCTCACAGTGCAAGCCTTGCTGGTTTTGGTGGTTTTTTTAAAGTCCTAGTGATTAATGATGGCTGCTGTCAGAAAATGGAAGCTTTAATGCAAAGCTGGGATAGTCCAACTGTAACTCAGAGCAGGTAGAAGTATGATGTATGACCGCCTCTTCACAAAGTGTAATAGAAATTATTAACTGAGCCTTGTGAAATATTAGGATGTAGAGTTTACATCTGCTTTTATGCATTGTGCTTTCCTTTCATTTAGTACTTCAGCAGATAATTTATATAAAAATGTTTAAGGTATAGCCTTTTGCATATTACCACAATGTTAGTTTATAGCTATAATAAGATACTGCTTACTACATTAACTATTTTTCTAATGAGTTTTGGTTACCCCACTCTCTGGCAAACTAGAACAAGTTCTGTAATTAGTACCATAAATATTTATAAAATATTGCAGTAGACATAGTTTCATTTTGGAAGTTTGCATAAATGCTGCTTTATTCACTGTGGCTGATTTTTCCTTGCAAATTATTTTTTTTAAATAGCTTTTTAAAAAAAGCCCAGCACATTTCAAGAGGTTTCCAAAGACTGATTAAACTAGAAGTGACAGAAAGCTGCCAAAATCCAATGTAAATGTATTCCACTATCAGGGCTTTTTTGTATTTCATACAGGTATCCAAAACAGCAGAGACAAATCACCCACAAACCATATATTACAGTTACTTATAATCCTTCAGATCAGTAGTGAAATAGACAATCAACAAAGGAAGCATTCATTCCTTTTTTCATTACTCCTTCTCATCTATTATGTTACTGAAGAAATTTGCTTATATGGACCAGCTTCTAGCCTGAGGCATGGAAGTAAAGTACCCTGGGAAAATTAAATCTTTCCAAAGGTACTTATTTTTTCATAATAGAAAGTAGGTATTTGGAAATCTGAGCTGTGTAAGAGCAAGGGTACCCTATGGTATGGTTATTCCACAGAAGGAGCCGTTTAAATGATATAATGTTTTGCATGTGGATCCTATCAATGACTTCCATATTAAAATTATTCAGTTCACAAGTTTAAAAAAAAAAGATATTTCTATTCTTGACTGCCAGCTTGGAAAACTTGATATTGATCTGTGAATAAAACTTGTTTCTCTAAAACTCATCTGTATTAGTGAGAGCTATCAATAGCTACGTCCCTCAGCCAGGGACACCCTGCTTCTGGACGGGAGACAGACTCTGCAGTAAATAGCCAGGGCAATCCACTGCAGGCAAAGCCTGGTGCCTGGGTGACCACCAGCACCCCAGGCTGACCTCTGTGTTGGCATCACCTCAGCGGTCTCTTGCCCACACTTGTGAGGGGCCTGTTGGTCTCCCCCATTCCTCCTGCCTCCAGCTCTGAGCTCCTGCTGGTCCTCTACGCTGCCTGCCCAGAGCGGAGTGGACCACCCACCTGCTGCTTCTCTCCTCATCACTTTCTCCTCCTCTTTCTTCATGCTTAAGACACCAATCCCCAACTCCTGAGGCTGGTTTATTTCTAACAGCGATGTTCTTCAGCACACATTTTTGTCCCAAGCCATAATACATCTCTCGGGGGGGGCGGGGGGGGGGAAGCCCTTAAATGTGAAAACAAACAAATAAGCACATTTTGTGTTTGTGTTGTGGCTGTGGTTGTTTGGAGGTTATAGCTCTGCTATTACTGCAATACCAAGTACAGTGTTTAGAGCACTTTGGCTTAATTCAAACAAATAGATTAGGACATTTCTTATGGAAACTCCACACATTCCAAGATGTCACCTTCTTATTTAGACTGCATCTCAGAAACATGTGAGACCTCAGCCTGGGACTTGCAATAAGCTTTTTGTAGCCATACAGCATTTTATCTCCCAAATAATACATGTACACAATCCACTGTACCCAAGACATTTCTGGGTAACTGAAAGATTACATCAATCTAATCCACAAATATTTAGAATAGTATTCTTAATGTCTCCAGTGGGGAAAAGTGTCAGATATTTTACTAAAACATATTCAACAATTCCTGTGAGTTATTAATACATGGCTTTAACTAAGGGAAATTCTGTGATCCCTTTTAAATGAATTTGTCTTTTGTTTTCTTTTACGGAGTATTTTGAATGAACTCTTGTGCTCTCATAGAGAGCTGAACATAATCCAAGAATATTTGACCTGCTGTGTTTGAGATGGCTGCAAAGTGTTTAGCTGCAAAGCAAGTTTATCTTGAAAAACTTCAGCTTCTTTTCCCTTTCTTTTTCTTGCACCATATGCAAACAATACATAGTTTTATTGTGTCATGACAACCTACATGATAAACCCAAGATATGGAAATAATAAAAAGTCAGTTTTCCTAGGATTAAGAGGTTGGGTTTTTTTTTTTTACTTTCAGATTTGGATCCAATGCAGCTCAAAGAAGAAATGTTCTGAACCAGAAAACAGGAAGGAATATTAATCAAATGTGAAAAGGTTGCTGCAAAAAGAACAGCCTCAGAAAATGTTTTTAAAGATCACTTGTCAAGCACACCATTATTTCTTTGGCCTATTTTATGCCAAATTTTTGAAGAAATGGATAGTAAATTTCAGTTCCAAAGTACACCCTGTTCATGTGTACTCTAGGGCTGCTTAATGGGTAAAGAAAAATGACTTAATATTTGCGTTATAGAGAGATCATCAGTACGCCAGGTACTGGAACTGTTTTGTGATTATTTGCTGTCATGCACACCAAAGGACTACTTCTATCTCCTGACTGAGGAGGATAATTCTTAGAGCCGGGTTTCTGATCCACATTTTTTTAATTGTTAGATGGAGGTTATTATTAAGTGTCTGAGCCATAGCTGGCATCAGAGGCTGACAACCATTTTGCCTGTGCACCGTACTGTGGTATGACTTCAGGACCCCCATGCAGGTCCCATCCCTGGAACCCAGCAGCATGAGCCACCTCTTATGCACACTCCTGAGCCATCTGAGGGGCACCAGGTCCCACTCCTCGGACAACAATAACCTAGAGGGAAGTTTTAAGCTACAGGATGAATGTGAAAGTGCCATTTGCTAGAAAGAGGAATTGCTCTTGCACTTCTTAGACAAGTTCTTTCACTGAAACCAAGAATTTGGCTGACAGGGGTGGTGAACCTTGTGTTTATACCTAAAGGTGGGTTTAGTTAACAACTGAAGTAACATGTTTGCTGTTTTACAGAAACAGATTAGTAAAATAAAATTAGTGACACATATTTAGGCTTAAGCAAAACCTAAGGCAAACGAAGCATCACTGCATCCACAATATTTTAAGCTGATGAGCCATCTTATGGTTATCCAGCACAAGAAGAGTATCTCTGACCTCTGCCAGGAGAACAAATGAAAGATGGTGAGATTCCAGTGTACAACAGCCCCATTTCTACTTTTCTGTCTCACACAGGGGTATCTTCCTAGACACATAATTGACAGTCCTTTGATGGGCTACTAATCTGGTGTCAGAGGGGCTTATTCTATCTTTCCCTTCTCCCCCTCACGCTAAAAGGCATTTCTGCAACAAGTAAATAAGCATTTACTACTGAAAATGAGCAAAGATAATGCACTGAGTCCAGAAAAAGATATCTAATATTCGATATCACATCTTGACAAATCTGCTTTCCATTTTGCACATCTATAGACCTTGTAAGCTTCTTAACAGTCATCAATAAATATTTACTTCTCTCATGTGTACTTGTTAATTAGTTATGGTCTTCTAGGATTAATAACCTAAATGAGATGAGTAGCTTCTAGGATCAGTTGACTGTCATTCAGAAACATAGTAAGTATATTAAAAATGAAAACTGGACAAATACTTTCTTTGTCTCTGTCAGGTGACACTTCCTGAAAACTCAGATTTTGTACAGTTATTCTTCTTAACTTTCCTGTATGGAATTATGATTGTTAAATGATACATCAAATTATGCACCAAAAATAATTTAAATCTCTAAATTAGTATCACAAAATTAATTGTAGGTGCTCGGTATTCTGAATTTGAGTTAATCTGATTTAGAAAGAAACATCTCTTATATTTGTGTTTCACTGCATGACCATAATTCTTCTCATCAAAATCCTTGCATAAAATGTTTGCAAGTTAACTTGTATTTCATTTTTTACTCACAGTCTACAAAATCTGCTTGTGGTTTACTGCTTCAGTGAATTAAAATTGTGTAATAGTTCCTCAAGGAAAGGAAAAACTATAGGAAAAATAGATGTTACTAACTGATGGGTATGAACCAGTATTTTACAGCTTTTGGTCATTTATCCAAAACATCCAGAAAATGAAAGAATTTTTCAAATTAGAGAAGACATTCTCAAAAAAATCTACTTCATATTTTTTTCCCAGAGGCAAAGTAAGGGCAATTCTGACATTATTCATAGAACAGTTCTTTGTAACTTTTTTTTTGTGAACTATATTTGTCAGTGGAAATACTGTATTTTACCACAGCATCATTGTTTTGACATCAGACTTTTCACCTTTGTAAACATATCCTTGCTTTAGAAGCTTCCATCTGTTATTTTACCAAGGACCTTTTCCTTCAAATGAGTCATATTTAACTTTACTACTATTATCAGGGTATTTGCTAGGATTATTTGGTGCTTGTAAATCATATGCTCAAACCTTTTCTGGACTGAGGTTTTATTTGCAAAGTAATACTCTTCTCATCTCAACAACCTGATCACTGAGATGTGGAATATGGAATACAGCCCAGCTCTCATCTTCCTTGTCCTGCTTTGGCATTCCTACCATCAGTGGCTATACATCTTCCACCAGTCAACAACTTCTTGGGGAAAGCACACAATGTGTGCTTTGAACTCTGCTGTACCCCTGCCGTGGCTCAGCCAAGTCCCTGCTTGGGCTATCTCAACAGTGGATCGATTGTGCACAGAGTGATGGCAGGCTGCACTCTCAAGTTACATACTGTATTTAATGACACTCGAAGATGTTTTAATGACTTTTCCATTCACCAGCTACAATACAACCTGTCTTGCTGGCAGTCAGTAGCACCTACAGTCACTTACTTTTCTACACCTTTTTGTCTTGAATTTTATATTTTTGGCACACGTGTGTCAACAGGTGTAAGTGGAGGTGGTGCCTGTGATTTGGCACTGGCACAGAGAAAGACCTTCCTGCAGAAGGGGCAACCCCTTGGCAGGACCAGATGAACCATCCAGACGAGTTCTTCCTTGGTATTTCATATATTTCTCAGAAAAATACAATGCCAACGTGTTTCTGTTGTCCCATGCCAGGACTGACATATATTAAACAGCAACAATTTATGTATGGCTTATGGATTGCTATACATAATTAGCCAAATATGTGTATCTGTAATATTGAGGTGTTTTGCTTGATCTTTGTAGATGCACTCTGCTATCCAGCATTTAGCTGAGGTGAGTTAAATGCCAATGACAATACAATAGACTTGGTCAATATATAAGAGAGTGACCCCTTCTCTGCAGGACTCCACACCCATCCTATTTCAAGGCAAGCAGACTGCCAACTTTCAGTGGACAAGTTAGCACGCTGGGAGAACCTATCCACATCCTTCCCTGGGGCTCTGTAAGCAGAAGGGATGGGGAAGGGGGGCCACATTCTCCTTCCAAATATCACATTTCTTCAGTTTAATTCCCAACTCTATAAAACATATCTACAGGCTCCCATGTGTTTTGCCAAAGACATGGCTGTGTAGTATTTTGGTCTTTTTCCACCAGGTCTTTATGTCTGTCTATTTACAAGGATTAGTTATGCACTGAATGGTTTGGGCTGCTTCCAGATTGTGGCGAGCACTGCATGTCCAGTTACAATGGCTTAATGCAAGCCGTTTATTAAACTGTCAAAATTGGCTAAGCACCAAATGCTGACTCAAATGCTGGATATTTTAGCAAGGCATTTATAAGCTCTTGGTGTTGAGAACAGAGAGAAAAAGGGATGTTTGAGAAGGTGAATATGGTGAAAGATGCAGGTAATTAATATCAAGGCAGTAACACAAGCATGACTTCAGTCACTAACAAAAAATCACATGGAACATTGTAAATAGCAGCGCTAGGCAAATTGAGAAACCTCACTGAAAATGTCTGTGGTTTTGTAAATGTTTGTTGGAGACAAGCTCACTTTGTTTTATGTGTAGTCAAGGATCTAAGTTACAACTTTCAGCTTTATAACTATCTTCTTATAATGAACAATATCTCTCATTTCCATACCTTTGAATTTCAAAGTCCTGAAGTCTCCACAAACTGGACTGAATGAAGTATAAGGCACTGTTAGGTAAGTTACTGGACCATAACCTCTCTACATGGATGTCTGATAAGCTTGGTAAAGGTCCTTGTCTTTGGAAAATCTTCACTGAATAATTGAACCGGTAGAATAAAACACCAGCAGTTTATTCAGCAAACGATATGTATGGCTTATAACAGTCATCAGGAAATTCATATAAGCCAAACACTTGATGTGTATGAGGTAGAGTTTTGAAACTTGTGCATTTTGCTGCAGGAATACTGTGTGTTGTACTTCTGTTCAATAATCTCATCACCTTAAAATTTCTAGGTTACAAAATCAATGTTATTTGTTGTAAAAAACCTCAATACCTTGTAACATTGAAAGCATATATCAGAATAAATTGCTTTTAAATTTCCCAGTGATATGTGTGACATCAACATTTTTGACAATCCACCAGCCAGCAGTCAATCTGTGAAGATTGTAGCTGCAATGGATATTTCCTATTTTGGTTGAAAACTGAGGATAGACATGTCTATCTGGTGAAAAGAACTTAACTAATTAATTTTTTAGGTAAAGTTTCCTTCGCACTTGACATATCAGAAGAAGAGAGAAATAGGGGCAGGGGAAGAATATTTTTTTTAACATTCTGATAAGTAGGTATCTCAATAAAGTAATATATTACTGCTGTGAGGCTATTTGCAATCAGCAGCTAACTCTGGTTCAAAGAGATTGATCAAGTTGTGTTTCTTTTTGATTTGCATGATATGCAAACTTAGGTCTTTGCATTTCTTCTCTTTGTAAAACTGTAAACAAATTAATGTCCTAAAAAGCCACAGGAGGAGCTTAAATGCCAGACGATGCAGAAGTTCTTTTAATCTACTGGCAGTTTTCCTCTACTTCTGTAGCTGAACTGTGATATCCATTTTCTTATGTGAATGACAGCTGCGTACATTTCGACTACTTGAACTATATTCAGATTAAATAAAAAAGGCAAATGCATTTACTGAAAAACTAGTATGAGCAAAAGCTTGTAGCCAAATCCTTTTCTCAGGGCAACTGCCTAACTGTTGGTGTTACCTATTGAAGAAGCAACTGTATGTAACAAAAATGAGGGATGCCTTGGAGTTACCGGACATGTAATATAAAAACTCCAGAGGATGATGACAGGAACTTAGGTGTGGGCTTTGCTTAAATTACCAAAGTCAAAATTTAAGAGAGAGGGGGATAATGAAAGCACAATCTTGCTTTGATTATATCAGTCTTGCTTTTCAGTAACTTGGACAGTACAGGAATGGCTCACAGAAGAAACAAACAGAGTAAAATTCTGCTGTCCCTCACCATGGAGACAGTGTAAAAATGCCATACAGACATTGTTTCTGAAGCACATGAAGTGTCAGAAGAGTCGAAGATAAATAATACACAAACAAATCCAAAATACTAGTTGGCTCTGCAACTTTTGTGGGAAAACTGTAACAATGGGTTTTTTTTGCCATGTTTTCTTCCAGAGTGGTTGAACTAGAGAAATCTGAGCATTCTTTTATATATTAAGTGATCCTCTACATCTGTTTGGGATAGTTTTTCTAAATAGCAGATGTGGTTCATAAACATTAGTGGAAACTGCAGCAGACAAAAGAGATGGAAAAATAAAGTCTAATTCTGAATTCAGTCCAGCATATTTCAAAAATAACTACACAGAATGAAGTATATCAATGATAGTGTGAAATCATAGCAAGACCAAACTTATTCCCAGAAACATCTATATAAAAATAGTTCAAGCCATATTTTTAAGGAAGGATATACTCTTCTCCTCCTGCCCTTCAGACCTTCTCTTGCCAGTCAGGTGTAAAGCAGACATACAGGTTATTTATGGTCCCTTTAGCAAAGCCACTTAATTCTCAAAAAAAATTTGTACAAAGTTTTCTTGAGAAATTAAAATAGAAGCCACTGAAGTGGTACCAATACTCTCACAACAAATTTATCATTAACAGGAAAATGTGCAGCTTTTAGTGTCAAGAAGAATGTTTACCACTGCGATTATCATTACTGCAAACTCTGAAGACAGCCTGTAACAGTAAGTTCTCTCAGTATTTCCAGGGATGGACTATAATAACCTAATATTGTTCTGTTAAGACAACACCACTTTAAGTGCTTTCCTAATTCAGTTCAAATATATAATTTATATTGAAGTTAACTAAGTTATGGTTTTGTGCTGAGTTGTTTGATGGTTAAATATATCATTACCTCTGTAGCTAAAGGTAGAAGTTAAAATGGCCAGACTGTTGACTTTATTTCCCTGCAACAACAAGAACTTTTTTTTTTTGAATATTACATAAATAGAGATTAGACTTGTTCTGTTCAAATGTTTTTTGCATTAGATGTATTTCTGCTCTCTACTTCTTCCCTCTGCGTTAACAGGATGGTTGAAAGCTCTGTAAGTGCTAAAATGTTTGCAATACCACATTTCAAATTGTAATTGAGGGGAATCAATTTGTATTTTGAACTATACTGTTAGCTTTGCAAAAAATAATGAAAATGAATTTAGAAAAATAGCTACTGTCCTTTCAGATCATCAATTAAATAAAGCATTTTCTCTTTTACTTCCAGCTGGGAAACATTATGAAATTCAGCACTTTAATTTCCCTTTCTTGATTTTTCTTTCTTTTTCTTGGTCTGTTTTGCAGTGGGGGGCATAGGAATGCAAAACTTGCCAGTGCTTTTTTATTACTGCAATGTCACATACAGTGGCAATACAGTCTAAGAGTACCTGATTATTCGTGCTCTTTCATTTGGTTACAAAACAGCCACCACAGGTCTCATAGCTAATCTTTAAGTGACAGTAGATAATAAGTGCCAGAAACCTGCCTACGCTAGCTGTCGTTTTGTCAGCAGTCCCCAAAACATTTGACTAGAGACATTCCCATTAGGTTGCTCCTGGCAGATCCTTTCTGTGACAGCTGAGAGCACCCTGAGGTGTTGTCACCCTTAAAGTAACTCTAGTGTGTGATCAGCATTGCTCTATGTACTCTGGAAGGTGTCTCAGGTAGGAGACACATGCTCTGGCTACAAAATGGCTGGACAAACTTCCTCTCCTCTTAGATTTTCAGAAGAAGCAAAACTGCTGCTCTCCTATTCTGGCATCTTCCATTTCTGGGTGATGTCAGCTGAGACATTTGTGAGGTTCTAGACCACACGGCTGGAAAAAGGCATGGCACAGCCAGGACATTTGCTTGTCCCCTAGGTGCTGAAAAAGCAGCTAAGCAGCAATGCTCTCAAGAACAAATAAGAGTAAATAAGCGTAGCAAGTAAATGAGTGGTCATTTAGTAGATCACAGAATGACAGAATGGTTTGGTTTGGAAGGGACCTTTGAAGACCTTCTAGTCCAAGCCCACTGCCATGGGCAGGGGCATTTTTCACTAGATCAGGTTGCTCAATGCCCCATCCAACCTGACCTTGAACACTTCCAGGGATGGGGCATCCATAACTTCTCTGGGCAACCTGTTCCAGTGTCTCACCACCCTCAAAGTAAAAAAAAATTCTTCTTTATAGCTAATGTAAATCTACCCTATTTTAGTTTAAGACCATTAGCCTTTGTCCTGTCACTATAAGCCCTCTTTAAGCATTGAAAAGCCACAATAAAATGTCCCTGGAGCCTTCCCTTCTCCAGGCTGAACAACCTCAACTCTCTCAGCCTTTTTTTCATAGGAGAGGTGTTCCTGCCCTCTGATCATTTAGTAGGATGATTTCATAGAAGACAGCACTCATGACAGCTGTACAGACATCCTTTTTTTGTAGTACAGGAACACAAACTCCGGCTGAAGCCTGTGTTTGTGTGGGTGTATTGCGTTGCATGGCAAGGTTTTGGGAGTGGGGAGGCTACAGGGGTGGCTTCTGTGAGAAGCTGCTAGAAGCTTCCGTCATGTCCGATAGAGCCAATGCCAGCCGGTTCCAAGACGGATCCGCCACTGGCCAAGGCCAAGCCTGTCAGTGACGGTGGTGGCACCTCAGAAGTAACATATTTAAGAGGCGGGGGGGAGGGGGGAGGGGCGCGGAGAGGAACCCTGCACAACTGCAGCCGGAGAAAGGAGTGAGAATATGTGAGAGGAACGACCCTGCAGACACCAAGGTCAGTGAAGAAGGAGGAGGAGGAGGGGCTCCAGGTGCCAGAGCAGATATTCCCCTGCAGCCCTTGGTGAAGACCATGGTGAGGCAGGATGTCCCCCTGCAGCCCATGGAGGTCCATGGTGGAGCAGATATCCACCTGCAGCCCATGGAGGACCCCACGCCAGAGCAGGTAGATATGCCCAAAGCATGCTGTGACCCCACAGGAATCCCATGCTGGAGCAGGCTCCTGGCAGGACCTGTGAACCTGTGGAGAGAGGAGTCCATGTTGGAGCAGGTTTTCTGGCAGGACTTGTGACCCCGTGGGGGACTCACACTGGAGCAGACTGTTCCTGAAGGATTGCACCCCTTGGAAGGACCCATGCTGGAGCAGTTCATGAAGAACTGCAGCCTGTGGGAAGGACCTGCATTGGAGAAGTTCATGAAGGACTGTCTCCCGTGGGAAGGACCCCATGCTGGAGCAGGGGAAGAGCATGAGGAGTCCTCCCCCTGAGGAGGAAGGAGCAGCAGAGACGATGTGTGATGAACTGACTGCAACCCCCATTCCCTGTCCCCCTGCGCTGCTCAGCGGGAGGAGGTAGAGAAACCAGGAGTAAATTTGAGCCAGGGAAGAAGGGAGGGGTGGGGGAAGGTGTTTTAAGATTTAGTTTTTAATTCTTATTATCCTACTCTGATTTGACTGGCAATAAATTAAACTGATTTCATCATAGAATCATAGAATCATAGAATCATAGAATGCTTTGGGTTGGAAAGGACCTTTAGAGGTCATCTAGTCCAACCCCCCTGCAGTGAGCAGGGACATCATCAACTAGATCAGGTTGCTCAGACCTCCATCCAACCTGACCTTGAATGTTTCCAGGGATGGGGCCTCCACTACCTCTCTGGGCAACCTCTTCCAGTGATTAACCACCCTCATGGTAAAAAATTTCTTCCTTATATCTAGCCTAAATCTACCCTCCTTTAGTTTAAAACCATTACTCCTTGTCCTGTCACAGCAGGCCTTGCTAAAAAGACTGTCCCCATCTTTCCTAGAGGCCCCCTTTAAGTACTGAAAGGCTGCAATAAGNCTGGGCTGCAAGTGCACACTGTTGGCTCATGTCCAGCTTTTCATACATCAGTACCCCCAAGTCCTTCCCCGCAGGGCTGCTCTCAATCCCCTCATCTCCCAGCCTGTACTGATAGCGGGGATTGCCCTGACCCAGGTGCAGGACCTTGCACTTGGCCTTGTTGAACCTCATGAGGTTCGCACAGGCCCACCTCTCCAGCCTGTCCAGGTCCCTTTGGATGACATCCCATCCCTCAGGTGTGTCAACTGCACCACTCAGCTCGGTGTCATCTGCAGGCTTGCTGAGGGTGCACTCGATCTCGCTGTCTATGTCGTTGATGAAAATATTAAACAGCACTGTTCCCCAAGTCGAGTCTGTTTTGCCCGTGATGGTAATTGCTGAGTGATTTCTCCATGTCCTTATCTCAACCCATGAAGCTTTTCATTATATTTTCTCCCCCTTGTCCAGTTGAGAAGGGGAGTGATAGAGTGGCTTTGATGGGCACCTGGTATCCAGCTAAGGTCAACCCACCACAGGTGTCTAATCAGCAGCTGTGGCTTGCATTACCCTCCTGCCGGAACTGTTCCTGGAGGTGCTTCCATCTACATCTGCACACAATTGCAAACTTTGTCAAGGCTATTTGTGTCACCCTTATTCCCCTGTGAATTTACTATTGTAAGTGTGCTTGGGAATGCTTAATTCTATACACTTCACAGAAAAATGGGAAATTTCTCATAAATGTACTAATCTTTGTATTCTACCCTGGAGTACGGGTGCAATGAATTTGAAAGTACAATATACTCTGTAACTCACATATAATTTAGAAACTGAGCTGTTAAGTTAAGTCCTGTCAAATCTGATAAGGTATTTTTTATTCCCATTTTCTCATGATATTTCAAACTATCCCCATGTGAAGAGCTGGGTTTCTCTCATTTGCTGTACAACATTTTGCACTGACCAGGACATTGTGCTTTGTGACTAATAGCAGAAAAATTTCTAAGATGACTGGCATACTAAGGGCAAAAAATTGCATCATTTAAAAAATGACTACATATTTAGATGGATGAGAGGACTAAAAGCTGTCAAACTAAGCATTCATGAACTGGTTTGGCTGTTCACGCTTCAAGGCATGTTAGTAGTGCTTTGCTGAAGCTATCCAATAATAAGTACCCAGTAATCTCTTTTATTATCAAGTGACACATTTTAACAAAAAATAAAAAATATTATCTCTTCCTAGAGATGTCTCTGTGCCTCAAGACAAAATATAAGTATAAAGTATTGGGAAAAACTTTTGGCAATGGAACATTTTTCACTGCCATTTCCTGTTCAATTTGGCCTAACAAAGCTGGTAACAATCAGTGCTGCATATTAGTGCAGCACATTAGTGCAGCACATTAGTGAGAAAGAAGACTACTGGCTTAATCTAGAGGTGTAATTTATGTTTTCTGAACACGCAAAACATGAATGGTGCCTCATGGAGTCTTATATAGACACAGTGCAAGTACTACAATAAGTAAAAATAAAACCAGAAAAAAGTACTATAAAATACTCACAGACATCATGGTTTTGTGAACATATTTAAAATGTGAATATGTATAGTAATCCAGACACTTTTTATTCAAAATGCTTCTTATTCACTATAAAACTTCAATTCTGGTGAAGAAAAAAAGTAAGGGAAGTAAAAGTTACTCATAACTCTTTGCACTAGCAACCCTGATGGACTGAAGTTTGTATACAGAGAAAGGCTTTTCTTATCAGTATTTTGCAATATTGATCCTTCTCAAAATAAGACTCTGCTAACCCTGTAGCAGAGTACAATAGCAGAGGTATTTGCACTATCGTGAGTGGTATCTAACAGAGGGAAAGTGTCATTTTAGTGGGAATACACTAGATAATGCCTACAAGAGGAAGTACACTACATCTGGATGAGAGCTGCAGCATTACACTGCACGATGGGGTGAAAGAGGATGCTGGTGGACTAGCCCTTCTCAGGGAAAACTCTGAATCCAGGTTCCCTAACAAGGCTGGTAGAGTTTTCTTAGCCTTCAGAAATGAACCACCTAAGAGAAAGAACTCGAATCTGAGTGGTAAATGAAAGACCAAGATCGCTCCTGCCCTCTGTTTGACTGAAGCCTGGTGAAAGGAAGGGTTTTCCTGCCCCAAACCTTTTTAATTGAGGGCAGCTGGAAAAGAAGAGTCTCTCACAGGGACAGTTTTGTGGGAAGCCAAGGAGGTCAGCACACCATAGCCTGGTCTAGCAGAGGCACTGCTTCTGGCAGAGGTGACTGAGGCACCGTAAACTGATCCCTATGAGCTAGAATACATTTAAACATGTCAGAGGAGTCAATCACCTTCATTTTGAAGAACAGAAACCTGTCTCTCCAGATGACAGCTCAGTTATTTGGCACTCTCATCAGGCAGTCACTGGCTGCTGTCGAGATTCTGCTCATTTATTATTGAACAGAGAAAGAGGAGACTTCTGCTAAGCTTCTGGGAACAGATCACAGGCTGTGTTACACATACAGACATACATACACGTGCAGGCACTAAAAATTTGCACTTGTAAAATAAACACCAGTATAACACTCAACATATGTACAGTCTAGGGGTGTGTGTGGGGGGTATTTTAAAAAAAAAAAAAACAACATGTCTAAATTGAAGAAACAGTATCGAAAATTAAA
>VYZW01045637.1:0-11781 GCA_013401315.1 Balaeniceps rex
TGGAGCAGTTAATGAAGAACTGTAGCCCATGGGAAGGACCTACATTGGAGAAGTTCGTGGAAGACTCTCTCCTGTGGGAGGGACCCCACCCTGGAGCAGGGGAAGAGTGTGAGGAGGAAGGAGCGGCAGAGACAACGTGTGATGAACTGACCGCAACCCCCATTCCCCATCCCCCTGTGCTGCTCAGGGGGAGGAGGTAGAGAATTTGGGAGTGGAGTGAAGTTGAGCCCGGGAAAAAGGGAGTGGGGGGAAGACAATAAATTAAATTAATTTCCCTGAGTCAAGTCTGTTTTGCCTGTGACGGTAATTGGTGAGTGATGTCTCCCTGTCCTTATCTCGACTCACGAGCCTTTTTGATAGAGTGGCTTGGTGGGCACCTGGCATTCAGCCAAGGTTAACCCACCACAGATCCTCATAGAGAAGTTTATGAGGTATGGACTGGATAAGCAGACAGTGAGGTGGATTGAAAATGGGCTGAACGGCCGTGTCCAAAGGGTGGTGATCAGTAGCACAAAGTCTAGTTGGAGGCCAGTAACTAGCGGTGTACCCCAGGGGTCAATCCTGGGTCCAGTCCTGTTCAACATCTTCATTAATGATCTGGATGATGGGGCAGAGTGTACCCTCAGCAAGTTTGCAGGTGACACAAAACCGGGAGGAGTGGCTGATATGCCAGAGGGTTGGGTTGCCATCCAGAGGGACCTGGACAGGCTGGAAAAATGGGCTGATGGGTACCTCATGAAGTTCAACAAGGGGAAGGGCAAAGTCCTGCCCCTGGGGAGGAATAACCCCATGCATATATGCTGAGGGCCACCCAGCTGGAAAGCAGCATGGCAGAAAAGGACCTGGGGGTCCTGGTGGACACCAGGTTGAACATGAGCCAGCAATGTGCCCTTGCAGCAATGAAGGCTAATGGTTTCCTGGGCTGCATTAGGAGGAATGTTGCCAAGCAGGTTGAGGGAGGTGATGCTACCCCTCTACTCAGCACTGGTGAGGCCACACCTGGAGTCCTGTGTCCAGTTTTGGGCTCCCCAGTACAAGAGAGACATGGACATACTGGAGAGAGTCCAGAAAGAGGCCACAAAGATGATTAAGGGACTGATGCATCTCTCCTATGAGAGAAGGATTAGAGAGCTGGGTCTGTTTATCCTGGAGAAGAGAAGGCTTGGGGGGATCTTATTGATGTATGTAAATACCTGAAGGGAGGATGCAACATGGACGAAGCCAGGCTCTTTTCAGTGGTGCCCAGTGACAGGACAAGAGGCAATGGGCACAAACGGCAACACAGGCGGTTCTGTCTGAACATCAGGAAACTGTGAGGGTGACTGAGCACTGGAACAGGTTTCCTAGAGAGGTTGTGGAGTCTTCCTCCCTGGAGATATTCAAAAGCTGTCTGGAAATGGTCCTGGGCAACCATGTCTAGGTGGCCCTGCTTGAGCAGGGGGCTTGGAACAGATGGCCTCCCAAGGTCCCTTCCAACCTCAACCATTCTGTGATTCTTTGAACTTGTTTATGAGGTGACAAGGAAACGTGCCCTGAGGTGTTTGATCCCTGGGTGGCAGGGTGTGTGGAAGGATTTGGGCAGGTTCCTATGCATGTAATCCCATTTTGAATTGGTGTACCACTTGATGTAAAGGTGCCTTTCCTACCCCATGAAACCCAGCAGCTCCTAGCACTGTACTGGGTCTTGGCCTGTGCCTATTGAGCCTCTGTTCAGTACCATCAAAGGAGCGTGATTGAGACAGGGACTGAAACCACCTCTGAGGTCACCATGGTTGAGCCAGGGACTCAAAACACATCTGAAGACACCATGGATGAGATAGGGAAACAAACCCCAGCTACAGTAATTGCCCCAGGAGTCAAAAAGAAACACTGGACACAGAGATCGATGGGTCCATACCATCGATTAGTAAGGGAGGAGGAGGAAGGGTCTGATCAGGAAACTGGTCCTTTGACAAGGAAACGGGAGGAGGAAGCAAGAGAAATCACCCAAGAGGCAGAAACTACCTGGTTTTTCTGTAAGAAATGTAGTTGACATACAGTATTACTTGAGTCTGATAAAAAGAATAAAATCGGTGTTAATTTCAAATGGCTAGTAAATTCCCTTTTAGCCTTTTTTCTATTCCTATATGAAATGTTCTTTTTCAAACTCTCTTTTCATGACATACAAATTATGGAATATTGCAGAATTTTGCTGCTAAACAAGCAAATTTATTTTACTAAGACAAAGTTTAACCTATATCCTGTAAACTAAATTATATTTGGTAGTCATTTTCAAACAATGCTTTATTCTGTATACAGATTTAATAGATTTTGTTGCTCATTTGGAATTCTTGGAATAAACTGAAACTGCATTTATTACATTATCAGATTTTCAGTTTCTTCAGTTAAGGGTGTATGTTCAAAACTTCGAAGCAATTTTTTTTTGTTACACTACAAAACAGATTTATTCTGTTTCCATTTTCAGTTTCTTACAGCTTAATTAACCCATAGCTAATTAGAATGAGATTTTTGATGTGTGGTCTCTGCTTCAGGTTTAATTATTTTGCAAATATTAATTAAAATACCTCATCTGTGTCTGAGGGTGAAGTTATGAGAAATAAACTAAGTTTTTCAGTGTTAAAAATACATTTCTGTATTTTTGAAAGATTCTTTGATACTACATTTTGAGAGCTGACAATGCATCAGATATTAGGAAATAAACAGTCCTTGGACTAAGTCAAGTTATAAACACTTTGGACTTTCCATTTACTTGTGCTGAATTATGGATGGTTAAAGGCTGATTCAATGTTCCAGTTGTAGTGAACAGCTCTGTTCTTAAAGGATTTAAAATCCAGATAGTGGTGGCTACCCCTGTGGTTTATTGTAGTGCCAGAAAACAAATGGATCCTATTGCTTGCACTTATTGGCATTAATATTTACAAAAGTAGTGTATTATTAGAGAAGATCAGATTAATAAAAGAAGAAAACAAATTAAGTAAGGATAATGCAAGTATGTACATATGGGTTTTATTATATGGTGTCAAATCAATATCCTTTTAAAAAAATAGGTATTCCAGGACAGCTGAGAATTAGGTCCTCTGTCTTTAGGGTACAAAAGAATTTCAGATCTCTCATAGTTAACAATAGTGATATTTAAAATAATCGCACTAAATATTTAAGGAATCACAGAATCTTTCAGCTCTTCAACTGGTATGCATTAGCATAATCCCACTGATGTTGACACAGGCTTGCTGGTTTGTATCAGTAGCAGACCAGTCCCTATCTTTTATTCAAACAAAATCCATGAGTCTACATTCCATGTCCTCCAGTAATTCAGTTATTAATGCACAGAGGTAAATCCATATTGATTTGCTTGGTTTTACTGGAGATATTACTTTTTCTCCTAGGACAAGAAGGACAAAGTCTCAAAGTTGGACACTATACGTCACTCCATAGCTGGAATTATAAGATCTCCAAAATCCATGTTGGGCTCATCGTCAGTAAGTAGTATCCACAATGTAGAATTCTCTTATTTTTACAGCTTAAGTAGGATTTTTTTCTGAAGTATCACACATTTCTATTTACACAGGAAAAAATTATATTAAAATGACATTATAAAAAGCACAGTTTTGACTGATCAGTGGATATGATAATATTGTGACATAATAGTATGTCAGAACAACTTTATTGCACTTCAGAAAAAAGAAATTCTACATTCTTTGCTGCTCCCAGATTGGTGCTGTACTTGAAAGATTACCATTTCCTGTGTGATAGATTTACTAGTAATGCTGTATATTATGATATTCTGCAGTAGGTTAGATGGTCAGGCATGTTTTGCCCATCATTGCAATAATTATATTTCCTATATTTATTATAGAGGCACCATCATATAAATTATTATTATTATTATTACTACTACTACTACTACTACTTGTGGTGGGTTAACTTTGGCCAGCTGCCAGATGCCCACTAAGTTGTTCTCTCACCCCCACCTCCTCAACAGAACAGAGGGAGAAAATAAGATTAAAAAACTCGTGAGTCGAGATAGAGACAGGGAGATTGTTTATCAGTTGGGCAAAACAGACTTAGCTTGGGGAAGATTAATTTAATTTGATGCCAATTAAAAATAGAGTTGGATGGTGAAAAACAAAGACAACACTAAAAACACCTTCCCCCCACCCCCCTCTTCTTCCCAGGTTCAACTTCATTCCTTCATTCCTGACTCTTCTACTTCCTCCCACCCCGAGCAGCACAGAGGAGATGGGACATGGGTCTTGCAGTCAGTTCATAAAACTTTGTTTCTGCCACACCTTCCTCCTCACACTTTTCCCCTGCTCCAGTGTGGGGTCCCTCCCATTGGGTACAGTTCTTCATGAACTGCTCCAGCGTGGGTCCCTTCCACAGGGTGCAGTCCTTCAGGAACAGACTGCTCCAGCGTAGGTCCCCCACAGGCCACAGCTCCTGCCAGAAAACCTGCTCCTGGGCTGCAGTTTCCTTCAGGGCATATCAACCTGCTGTGGCATGGGATCCTCCATGGGCTGCAGTGTGGATATCTGCTCCATCATGGTCCTCCATGGGCTGCAGGGGGACAACCTGCTTCACCATGGTCTTCACCACGGGCTGCAGGGGAAGCTCTGCTACAGTGCCTGGAGCACCTCTTCCCCTCCTTCTTCAATGACCTTGGTGTCTGCAGGGTTGTTTATCTCACATTTTTTTCTCATTCCTCTCTCTCATAGCTGCTGCACAGCAGTTTTTACCCTTTATTAAATATGTTATCACAGAGGCGCCAGCAGCATCTCTGGCTCAGCTTTGGCTAGTGGTGGGTCTGTTTCGGAGCCAGCTGAAACTGGCTCTGTCCATCACAGGGGCAGCCCCTGTTCTCTTCTCAAAGAGGTTACCCCTGCAGCCCCCCTGCTACCAAAGCCTTCTCATGTAAATCCAATACAAGCCTCAAGAACTGGTGCTATTTATGTAATTAGATATTATACATCTGTGGTGAGTTGACCCTGGCTGAATGCCAGGTGCCCACCAAAGCCACTCTATCACTCCCCTTCTCAGCTGGACAGGGGAGAGAAAAAAAATAACGAAAAGCTCATGGGGCAAGATAAGGACAGGGAAAGATCACTCCGCAATTACCATCACAGGCAAAACAGACTTGACTTGGGGAAATCAGTTTAATTTATTACCAGTCAAATCAGAATAGGATAATGAGAAATAAAAACTAAATCTAAAAACACCTTCCCCCCACCCCTCCCTTCTTCCCGGGCTCAATTCACTCCCAATTTCTCTACCTCCTCCCGCCGAGTGGCGCAGGGGGATGAGGAATGGGGGTTCTGGTCAGTTCATCACATGTCGTCTCTGCTGCTCCTTCCTCCTCAGGGGGAGGACTCCTCACACTCTTCCCCTGCTCCAGGGTGGGGTCCCTCCCACAGGAGACAGTCCTCCATGAACTTCTCCATCGTGAGTCCTGCCCACGGGCTACAGTTCTTCATGAACTGCTCCAGTATGGGTCCCTTCCACGGGGTGCAGTCCTTCAGGAGTAGACTGCTCCAGCATGGGTCCCCCATGGGGTCGCAAGTCCTGCCAGGAGCCTGCTCCAGCATGGCCTCTCCATGGGGTAACAGCCTCCTTTGGGCACATCCACCTGCTCTGGCGTGGGGTCCTCCACGGGCTGTAGGTGGCTATCTGCTCCACCGTTAACCTCCATGGGCTGCAGGGGGACAGCCTGCCTCACCATGGTCTTCACCATGGGCTGCAGGGGAATCTCTGCTTTGGTGCCTGGAGCACCTCCTCTCCATCCTTCTTGACTGATCTTGGTGTCTGCATAGTTGTCCCTCTCACATATTCTCAGTCTTCTCTCTGGCTGCAATTGTGCAGGTTTGGTTTTTTTTTCCCCCTTTCTTAAATATGTTATCACAGAGGCGCTACCACTGTCACTGATTGGCTTGGCCTTGGCCAGCGGCGGGTCCATCTTGGAGCTGGCTGGCATTGGCTCTATCGGACATAGGGGAAGCTTCTAGCAGCTTCTCACAGAAGCCACCCCTGTAGCCCTCCCGCTACCAAAACCTTGCCACGCAAATCCAATACAACATCTTGTTTCAATCCCCACTGAAAATGGTCATTGAGTATCTCTTACTCTAGTTGGCTTTTGTTTAGGTTCCCCAATGGATGGAGAAAGTTTCTTGTTGGCCAAATATGAAAAAAAGTTTATGAAACAAAATGAGATAAGGCAAAAGAAAAGCTGTTTTGTATTACTCCTATTTGCTCATTTGTTTTCATGTACAGGCTTGAAAAACTAGTTAAAATACCTGCTTATGTACTTAGGGTGGAGGCCAGATATTACTTGAAAACCTTCCTCTTGAAAACTTGGCTGTGTTTTCCTGAAGTAGAACAGATGATTGTCCCAACCCCATCAAAACAAACAAACAAACAAACAAACAGTTGAAGCTGAGCAAAATTCTTAAAACTGCCCTTTAATTGTGATCTTGTCACCTGAAATATTAGCTCAAAATAGCATTTTTGAGAAAGACTTAGAATGAATAAGCCTTCTATTTTATTGGTCACTCTTAGATTACATCCAAGGACCCAGTAAAATGTATTTTAGCTAAACAATATTTAAGATGTGTTGAAGAGATTACTGTTGCATAGGCATATATACACATACATACATATATATATAGTGTACATATAGGAAAATTGTATATAGTGATAGAGAAGTGGAATAATAAATATGATAATGAGATAAAATTAGGACAGGAACACTTTTTGTATGAAAACTGTCGAAGTTGTTTGACATATTTAAAATGTTATAGGAAATACCCTGCTAAAATATTAAAAAATCCCTAGTGAGAAATGGAATTTCCAAATTATCATTATCTTTGTATTATAAAACTTCTAATTGGTGCAAAATGCAACATTCTTTTATAATAAAAGCATATTAGAATTTATGTTGCTATGACCTCTTCTTTGTGTAGGTGAGTCATAGCCTTCAACTTTCTGTTTCAATGCATTAAACCACTTGTTAGGATTATTTTAAAATGCAAAAAATCTATCTAAAACCACTTCAGACAAAAAAATGGGGGAGAGATCCTCTTTTAAACAAGAGGATCAAGATAAAAAATTTAGAATGAAAACAGAGGAAGTCTGTCAAAGGTGTCATCAGTTTTCATTAAAGTGTCACTTTAAATAAAGATTTTCTGTGCTTCATTCTGATTTTCATGCCAATTTATATCACTATTAACTCTACTGAAGTTGGTGTAAACCTGGGTATAAATATATGGTAGGTGGGATTACTGAAACTTTGGAATACGTTTGGGAGAAATGGGATGAGGATTGGGTCATTTGAGGCAGAAAGTCAAATCTAATTAATTGAGTGTACTCTAGATTAGCTTTTCTTTAAATGAGCTTCAATGTCAGACTATATAAACCAATCAGTTTTTTGTTTTGTTTTTGTGTGTTGTGATTTAGTGATTTCTTGTGTATTATAAAAACTAACCATGCATATACAGATAAAATTTGCTTCATAAATTAGTACTTAGCTCTTAATGTGGTTAGCTGCTCAGCTTTTTCCTGTTGACAATTACATAACTGTGCTGATTGCTAAATGTATAAACTGGTACTTCAAACTTAATATCCATCAACAAAGCATACAACTCGATTCTGGAAGGTGTATTATTAAAAAAATATACATAAAACTGTTTGTTTGTTTATTTTTTTGTTTTAAATAGAGCAATGCAAAATAGAATCTAGAAGCAGAGTAGAAAAAGGACCAGTACTGATTCTTTTCTAGAATGTAGTCTAAATAAAAACATAATGCTAGCTACCTGGTTTCATAGTATACATTTTAAATATCTTGAAAATTTTAATGGGAAACCATAACTTGGTTTAAATGTAGTATTATTCCAAAAATGTTGTCCCATAATTAATTGGTGAGAGAAGTTTAATTAATTTCATGTTTAATTAGAGAAAGCTAATTTTTTTTTAGTGTCACCTAAAGAAAGTAGCAGAGAAACCCTGTACTTCCTCAAGCAACCAGGAGTTTATCAAAGATGAGGTTAATTGTTAATTATGTGTTAGTACTTAAATGATTTACAGGTTCTCAGAATAAGAAGGTAAAAGGTAATATAGGAAAAAATACAGTTTTGAAGAAAATACAGTGAGGTTAGGGATTCAGGTGGCTTTTATCAGATAAAATACAAGTCAGTTGTCTATAACAGCAAGAGATTTAAGTTTAATCAGCTGAGGAGAGAAAACAAAAAAAAGGGACAACTTTAATGTACTTCTGATACTGTGCTATGCATGAACTGAATGAAGAGTCTGAATGAATTTCATCTTGAATACCAACTTTTTCCACTCAGATAAAATTAGTCTGGTTTTTGCCAATGAGGGATTTCAGCCTGTCACAGCCATCTGTTACTGTTTATGGTATAACTGCATGCATAATTTCCTTTCTTTTAAATATTTTTTTTTAATGTTTAATAATGATGATCTTAGTACAGAGGGATGTTCTTTCTAAGAGAGGGGTTTTTTTCCCGATATGATTGCTTTTACCTTATAATTTTCAGGTCTGTGCATTTTTACTTTTATAGGGTCGGTTTTGGATGGAATACTCAAGACTTTTCATTTCTTCAGTGAGGCTGATTTTAATTTCATATGGTATATGTGTGTAGTGGGTTGACCATGGCTGGACGCCAGGTGCCCACCAAGCTGCTCTATCACTCCCCCTCCTCAGCAGGACAGGGGAGAGAAAATATAACAAAAGGCTCGTGGGTAGAGATAAGGACAGGGAGATCACTCAGCAATTACCATCACGGGCAAAACAGACTCTACTTGAGGAAATTAATTTCATTTATTATCAATCAAATCAGAGTAGGGTAATGAGAAATAAAACCAAAACTTAAAACACCTTCTCCCTACTCCTCCCTTCTTCCCGGGCTCAACTTCACTCCTGAATTCTCTACCTCCTCCCACCTGAGCAGCACAGGGGTACGGGGAGCGGGAGTTGCAGTCAGTTCATCACACAGGTCACAATTCCTGCCAGAGAACCTGCTCCAGTGTGGGCTTCTCTCTCTCCACGGGGTCAACAAGTCCTGCCAGGAGCCTGCTCCAGCACGGGCTTCCCACGGGGTCACAGCCTCCTTCGGGGCACATCCACCTGCTCTGGCGTGGAGTCCTCCACGGGCTGCAGAGTGGATATCTGCTCCACCGTGGACCTCCATGGGCTGCAGGGGGACAGCCTGCCTCACCATGGTCTTCACCATGGGCTGCAGGGGAATCTCTGCTCTGGCTCCTGGAGCACCTCCTCCCCCTCCTTCTTCACTGACCTTGGTGTCTGCAGAGTTGTTTCTCTCACATATTCTCACTCCTCTCTTCCAGCTGCTGTTGCGCAGCAGTTTTTCCCCCCTTCTTAAATATGTTATTACAGAGGCACTACCGCCGCTGCTGATTGGTTCAGCTTTGGCCAGCAGTGGGTCCGTCTTAGAGCCGGCTGGCATTGGCTCTATCAGACATGGGGGAAGCTTCTAGCAGCTTCTCACCCCTGTAGCCCCCCCCCCACTACCAAAGTCTTGTCATGCAAACCCAATAAAATGTGGGAATGAATCAGTTTTCACTGAGCCTAGTGGCAGGGTTGAGAGATAGTCCATAGGGAAATGTCTCAAAATATCAACTAAAATGTGTTGCTTTACTTTCTAAACCATGACTGTGTCTCTATTTTACATGGGGAGGGAAAAAATGTCTTGACAAAATGTTTTCTTTGTTTAGAGGTGGAAAATAATGTAGTACATAAAGTCTGAGCTCAGAATATATATGAAAATAAAGTATTAAGTAACCTATTAGTTATTAACATATAATTTCCATTATTATTGTCTTTTCGTTGACAGTGCGAGTGTAAGAATATTCTCTCTTTTTAAAGTTAGAAATAATACAATACTCTGCTCAGTTTTTCATTCAAAAAAGCAGCAGCTTTTAAAAAGGCTTTGAAAAAGCAGCTTGAGACCGCTTCATTTACTGTTGTTGGAGAATAACTGCTGTTTCAATGGATTGTTCAGTAGGGGGAGGAAAGGAGATTAATAATAAGCAAAAAAGACACTAATGGGTACATGAAGAGCATGAAAAAGTATATGAGGGCATTTCCCTTCCCACAGAAAGAGAACTATCTCATGAGCAAAGTGTGGGAACAAATGGAAATTTTTAAAGAAAAAAGAAAAGGGAAAAAAGGATTGGAGGTGGAAGTAGAAATTCTTCAGTGTGAGTTCTTTTGTATGATTTTATGTTAATTGTTAACTTGACTGGAAGATAAAAATAACAGCAAAAATCTTAGAAAAAATTTTCTCCATGTAAGCTGTTCAGTCACTTTTTTGAAAATGCTCCTGTGAGTGTGTACATAAAAATGGGCAAAATCTCTTTTCATCAGTGAAATTGTAAAACAATGAGGCCTAGAATGTAAACTTTTTCTTTCAGATATCTAGTTAGTAATTTCAAGCAGCTTACTGTTCTTTAAACAGTAAGAAACCAGGACAACTTGCTAAGAAAATAGGTGGGAATTGTAAACTAATTTTGTGCCCATAACATTCTTTCTTCTATCTTCTTTAGAGACTAACCTTTCTTGTATTTAAACCATTTTATTCTAACTATAAAATGCAGTAGAAATGTTAGTGCTGTGATAAATCTAGTTGAAATCAATATTAAAATGATTATACATCTTGCATTTGTACTGATTTTCTGGGCTTTCAGCCATCTTTTCTTTAATAAGCAGTCAGGGTGAATACTGTATCATACAGAAAATATGTTGGAGTAGGAAGGCTTTTTCATAAAAAATAATACCATTTCAATAACATACAAAACATGGCCAATTACTGATTGCTTCAGTAGAAAAAAAATAAAGGGATTTCTACCTCAGTTATGATTAACCAATAGTATATGACCAAAATTGAAGGTAATGTTAGGTAGGAGACAATAAGCATAGGATACCTTGTGGAATTTTCATTGCTTTCTTCTAAAGAAATAAATATTTGTTTAAACAAATTTAAAAGAAGGGGGAAGGTTGATGTTAGTGTTATAAACAATACCATAATTAGCAATGTCTAAAATGTTCCCTGTTTTTTCTGTGTAATAAAGATTTTTTTTCTGGGATGTGAACATGATAATCTAATCAGTTACTCAGACTTGACCCAGTTTGAACATAAGCAGGTGTTATTATCTGGTGGCTGCCACTTTTGTAAGCTATAAACTGAGTTCCATGGTCATAGTGGATAATATCCATTTTATAGGAGCTGTCACAATTGTTAGATGTGGGGTTTTTTAACCATCTTTTGTGAAGACCATGAACTAGCTTATTGACACTGAACTCTCTTTTTTATCCTTAGAATCATAGAATCATTTGGTTGGAAAAGACCTTTAAGATCATTGAGTCCAACCGTACCTGTCCACTACTAAACCATGTCCCTAAGCACCTCGTCTACCCGTCTTTTAAATACCTCCAGGGATGGTGACTTGACCACTTCCCTGGGCAGCCTGTTCCAATACTTGACAACCCTTTCCGTGAAGAAGTTTTTCCTAATATCTAATCTAAACCTCCCCTGGCGCAACTTGAGGCCATTTCCTCTCGTCCTATCGCTTGCTACTTGGGAGAAGAGACCAACACCCATCTCGCTACAACCTCCTTTCAGGTAGTTGTAGAGGGCGATAAGGTCTCCCCTCAGCCTCCTCTTCTCCAGGCTAAACAACCCCAGGTCCCTCAGCCGCTCCTCATAAGACTTGCTCTCCAGACCCTTCACCAGCTTCGTTGCCCTTCTCTGGACA
>VYZW01045638.1:0-67818 GCA_013401315.1 Balaeniceps rex
TGTTTTCAACATGACCAGTTTCATTAGCAGACACATTAAAAACAGTCTGGAGTTACTGGCCCTAGAGAAAAAAATCAAAATTAATTACCTAATGTATTTGTTTTGGTAATGAGGAATGTCCTTCCCCCTTTCAACGTGGTTTTTTTCATCCAGTTAAAGGGAGGAGGGTGAAGCAGGGCTTGGCTTTATGTGTACGTTTGCGTTGGAGGAGGCATCAGACCTGTTGAAGTGCTCATAATAGCACAGTGTTGTGCGATCAGACCTTCTTTCCATCCATGTCCTCTGCATTTGGTTATTCCTGTGCTTTATTTACTCCCTGCTCACTGAGATACAGAAAAGAGCAAGAGCAATCAGATTTCTTTCTTTGTGCTGCTTATAAATAATGGGATAAAATACCTGATTTCTGTGTATATATAATTGTGTGTGTGCACATGTATAGACATACCTATACAGATGTGTGTGTCTGTACATATATAGGTATATAGGATGCAATTCTTCTCTTGGATAGTTCAAACCAAAGGGAGGAGATCCTCTTCAGTCATCTTTCATTGTTTAACAATTTCTATTTATTCTGATTACTTTGATACAATGGAAGGTGCTGTTCAAAATAGTTTGCTGCAGTAGCTTTTATCCCAGACTAAGATGGTGCCACCTGGTAAAGAACCTTTCTTCTGAAATGACATTTAAAGACAGGCCATCTTCAAAAGCCTAGAGAAAACAGAGCAACCTGTATATTTATCCAGCTTTCAAACTGCTGCCAGAATATGGAGCAGAAGATGGTTGTTTTTAGAGAGATGCCTAAAAATTAGTGTAACTTTTTCTATTTTCTCACTAAAGGAGCTCAGCAGAAACTGCAGCTTAACCTCAGCAGTTCAACCCTGTTTTCTCTTTTCTTCTCGTTGTCTGCCCATTGCAATAATCTGTGTTTACGCACAGACTTTGACAGCCATGATATGCTGTCATGCTGATCAAGCTGTCAAGCTGCTTATTGCAGTGTAGGAAACGGAGCTCACAACCTGCAACTCCCTAACCAGAAGTGTCTGCTTGGTGCCTAGGAATGGGTGTCCTTATGTGCCCAGGCAGATTGCGGGTGAATGCAGCTACAGCAAAGGGTATGGCTCTCGAGAAATGCTTCAACCATAAATTCTGTTGCAAAGTTACAAGTCCCTGATTATTCCCTTTGATTTTACAAAGACTAATTTAAATTAATCTAGTTAAGAACTCTTTATCAATACTAAGTCTTAAGCCTCCCAGTCTCAGCCATGATGCTAATTGTTCATTAGAGCTGATAGAGCCATTTAATAACATGCTTTTTGTTTTACTAGATTCAAATCAGAATGAATGAATTAGATGCTGTCTGCTATAGAGAGTTTTGTCCTATTCAGCAGTTCCCATTAGTCCTGGGCCAAGCTTTACACTCTGTCTCCTTCAGTGCTGCCTGCTTAACATCACCAATCTCCCCTGTTGTCTTATTTGCCCTTATCGATGCCTGTTTACCTCCTTACCCCTTGGTCCTGGCCTCCTGGTTCTTCACTCTCTGCTCCCTTTCCATTCCCTGTCTCCTGGATTTCTCCTCCTTCTTTCTCCTCAACCCTGGTGGAGTACAAGAGTGCCATTCGATGCTTCAGTGTCAGCCAACCTCACCAGGGAGATGTGATGATGATTGTGACTCAGCTTAATGTTTGCAAAAACACCTGGAACTAGGAATGAATGCCTGTTGGGCCTTTTTATTGCTTGAATTCTTAAAATAGCTTTTCTGTGGTTTTAGTATATTTTTTTTTTCAGTATTGTTCATTGTCTGTCAATCTTAGTCAGAAATTGATGCTTAGTTATTACGTTGGTATGAACATCGTGATAAGGCAGTTACATAAAACTGTGACTGAGAATAAGGAGTTGATAAGTTTAGGTTGCGAACACAAGGAAGGGTGGGATTGGTGTGGTTTTGTGATTCTGGAACGACTTTGCTCTGCTGGAGCTCTGCTCTGATGCCACCATGTGTGTGACATGAAGGAACTCCTTCACAAGACTTTTTCTCCTTGTCCAATTTAGGAAACTTCCAGGCAGAAATGTCTACGCCCAGATGCACAACGAAAAAGAGCAGGAGATGACAAGCCCTGTTAATCATAGTGAGGACACCCAGAACATCATCCAGGGTGAGGAGTTTATTGATGATGATCTGGACTCTCAAACACTAGGTAACGCAAGAGGTAACTTCATTTTTAGTTTATAAATTTTCATAAGTAATTGATTTTTAATTGATGGTTGTTTTCATTTTTGCTTTTTTTCATTTTCTGCTCAGTCTCAGGAAGAAGCAAATAGTACACCACTGACAAGGGATTATCTCGGTTATCTTCTTTTGGCTTGCTTGTGATACAGGCTGATGTATGGTTGACATGCTATATAGAGCATGAGTACAGAGATAGTACAGTTTAATGTCAGGAGACTTACTTGGACAATTTTAGAGAGAAATTACATTTGGCGGAACAGGATATAATAGGTAACAGTTGAATTAACTCAATAATCCCCTGAATTAGTGGAAAATGGAGTTTAGGCCAGAAGGATTTGTAGATTCAATGTTTCCATGATTTCAGGTGGATTGTATCTAGATCCATTGCTATATTTACCATCCTATTCCAGTGGCATTTAAAGTTTTCATGATTAGAAACATTAAATTTATTCCTGTATAAAAAGTATTATAAGTCTTCCCTAATTTAGCTGGTAACTTTCTAGTATTCATGGGGTGGTCATAAGGAACCCATGGGGGAAACTTTCTGTGAATATCTCTCAGTGCAAATGATTTCAGTGTCAGGTAGAAGTGTATGTCCCGGCACCCTGTGGTTATTTTTAATAACACATGGAGTGCTGATCTGTAAAGTTCATTTCTTGTAAAATTTACCATTGTGTTCAGACTGCTTTCAGGTCACAGTCTGAAAAGTGTAGGAAAATGGAAAAAGCTCCCCAGTTCCATTTCTACACATTTTGTGAAAATAAATCAGATAAGCCAAGGCCTGTGGGATTTGTAGCAGTAGATTCATGGTGTAACAGGCAACTGTAATGTCTTCAGGAACCCACAGAAGAAGTAGTGTTTTAACTGCACCAGAGGTAGCCTGGGGAAGGACAGAACTTTGGCAGAGGAGAGATTTCTTTATCGTGGGTTTCACCTTTATTGTTTGTTGTCGATGTCTTTGTCTTTATTTTCATTTGCTGAACTGTGCCCTGCTTCTAGGTTCTTGGAGGTGTTAGCTTTGAGCACAAGGGAAGAATCCAGCCTCCTGCTTTGCTTTGTGTATTTCTATCTTTTCTTTGACAACCTTTGTGTATGAGTATCACTGTGTTTTCATTCAGATTTTGCAAGACGACCTTGATTGCACTCCTGACTTTATCGGAGTTGGTTCCAAAAACAACCCTGGAAAAACAAAGTCTATGTTAAAATTGTTTGATCAACTCATCTCCAGGGTCTTTAGAGGAGAAGGCTGAATGCTAACAAAGTCCTTGCAGACATGCCTATTAAAGCGGAGCATTCAAACACCTTTAGTAATGTACAAAAGCATAACTTCTTTTAATGGTAGAAAATCCCTAATGGCCTGTTTATATAAGGCAGCTTGGGATGCTGGAATAAAGAAATGCTGCCCTGATTTGTAATGCACTCAGAAATAATCTCTACTTGCACTGCATTCCTTACTCGGAGGAAAAAAAAAAAATTCTTCTATCTGGGCAGAGCATTATTAGGGTTAACGAGTGCAAGATCATGATGTTTGATGTGAAACTTCAGACAGTTAGCAAATGCAGATCTCGAGGTGATTTGTGCTTCTGCCAGGTTGTCAACACCAGCAGCATTCCCAGTGGAGCGTAAAGAGTTCATTTCTGTGGATCATAATCATCCATATTTGTTGGCTACTGTACAGCTTTTAGAAACTAGGCTTTATTTAAGACATAAACTAGACCTCTGCTCGCTGTACTGTTTTGTTACTTGCAGTACTTTCCACTAGCTCCAGTATTGCTCAGTACTGCCAAGAAAATATTCCTGTTAATGATACTCCTCTATTTTATCTGGCTAGAGTATGAAACATTATAATCCCTGCTTTATATTAAATTCTGTTTTACAACATTATTTGCAGAAGGATCCTATGCTATGGAGATCCCTTCTAGTTCTGGTGAGCTTTCTCCCTCCCTGTTGGGAGATGTCAGTAGCAGCCTCCGCTCCATGCACAGCAGGGAGTTACAGGCCTGGGTTTCTGTTTGTTCTCTCTCTTCTCATAACTTTTGAATTTCCACAGTACAGTATTTCCAGACTCACCCATCCACTTTTTTTGTTTTCTATATATTTTATGTTGCCTACTTTATCGCAACCCCCACCTTGGGACTCCTCAACACCATTACCTTGCAGTGACTCCTTCTGGGAGAAGTGGCAACTTGAACAGCTACAGAGTTCCCCTATTGCTGATGCCGGTCAGTGTCCAGTCCCAGGTCAGTGGCATGTCGAATGGACGCCTCAGGTTCCATTCTCCTCCCTCACCTGCACCCCTCGAGACAACTACACCTTTTTAAGCCACAAAGAGAACCAACTTATGCTGTCACTGGGATAGAAACCCTAGGAATTCGCCACAAATCCACCACCATGAGCAAAAGCTTTGCGCAAAAGTATGCTGTAGGTACATGGAGCTGTTGCACCAACCTTCACCTGACCTGTTGTTTGATAAAGCCACTCTCTTTATGCGATTGACTTGTCCCTGCAATAAAAGGGGGATTTATTGTGAAGTGCCTGAAATACACTAATGCTGGCCTTTTGTTTCTATATTTTCGTAGGCAATCACTCAGGCGTGGTTTTGAGCATCAACTCCAGAGAGATGCACAGTTACCTGGTTAGCTGATATTTACAGCTGAACACAAAAACCGAAAGACTCTTCTCTGTATCGTTTTATTTTTCCCTGGTGATGTCACAAAATTGCAAATATGGCTGTAAATGCTGGTGGAGAGGAGGTTTCTTATCAGTCCCATGGAAAAAAGCGTCTATCATCAGTTACCGAGGGAGAAGGATAATACGTCTTGTGTTCACTCTATGGCCTGGGAACTCATTACAATTGAAACTCAAACTATGGTAGCAAATTTGTAGCCCTAGGCACCTTCAATGCCACCTTATTTCTTTTCTGTATATGCTCTAGTTCCTTATGTTTATTTTTAGAAGGATTGACTGTAACTTTAATTATATTTTTAATTGAGGTATTCAGCAGAAGTCTGGGACTCTTCAGCCCAAAAAGGTGATTTTTACGCAAGCGACTAGACCAGAACAGATGGCTGGTTGATCACGATGACATTTTCTTAGGAGGCCAAGTGTTTCTGCACTGGGAGAGGACCGAGCAAGGAGACAAATGCACTCCTAGTCAATACAAGCTCTTAACTTAAACACGTGTGAGACAATCTAATGAATTTAGGCTTAGGCCCTTCTGTGGATTAAAGGAAGTAAAGTGTTAATGAAGATATCTCATAATATAGGATAATGCTCTTGTAAGTGTAGCAAGTCCTGACAAACCATCAGCACCAGTATCTCCCCCAGTCCCACCCTGTGTGAAAGAAAAACACCAGCTTGATATTATTTCCAGACCAGGTGCCTTCACTTGCAGACAGTCATTTCAGTTGCTCTCTTCTTGTCTCCTGAGTAAGCACCTCTAGGACGATGGCAGCTGCCGGATGAGTTATCCTGTAAAACCCCATGCTGGTGGCCTGTCTCTTTTTCAATTTCCAGAGTGTAAATACCTCTTTTAAGTCACTTTCTTTGTATGGTTATTTTTTAAAAACTTCCTATTAAGGCAGAGGTGCCGGCTAGGTCCGAGCTCTCCTCCGGGCAGGACTGGGGAGTGCACCGCCATCCCCTTCCCACCCGCGTCCTTCTTTGGGATTTTCCCTGGCTGTTTGACCTTGCCGGCAGGGTGGGCAAAATATTACCTGACCTTTTCTGCTCGGGTTGGTTTGGCAATCCAGAGGGCCATGGGGAGGATGGGCCGTGCTTCAGGGGTTCGTATTTCCTTTCCATCACCACAGGGTGTCACTCAGTCCCTACCACTGCTGGCCCCTATTTCTGCAGGGAGGACGGTGGGGCTTGTGAAGGAGCTGTCTGCAGAAAGGCTTGTGAGTCAGGTCAGCGTTCCCTAATCCCAACTTTGTGAGTTGGGTCAGAGTTTCCTAGTCCCAACCTCTGCATCCCTAGGGAATGGCAGTGTGGTGAATCCACACCCCGCTGGTCTTTTCCCTGTGATTTATGGAGCTGTGTAGGAAACGGACTGTGGTGTGATGAGTTTAAACATCTGGCATCCTATGTGTCACAGCTGCCTGGGATTAGGATGCTTCTCTCAGAAACCTATATAACTCTTCACTTTTTGCCTTCAGTAGAAAATAAATAACTCTTTACTCACTGAATGTCATACTGATGCTAGTAGCAAGCTTGCACACCACCTTGCTTAAGGAGGATACAGATAGCTAACTACTTTGTGGACAAACAAAGAAAAAATAATGAATGCTGGTAAGAAAGAAAAGAACTGTCTTAAAATTATCATATGCATTGGAGTCATTCTTCCATGTAGCTGTGGATATCCTAGAGCATATTGTCATCAAATGCAACGGACTGGGATGTAGTAATTCAGTGTAGTACTGTAGGCTCTCACAAACCCCGCAGGATGTATGTGTAAAGCACAAGAAAATCTAGATTATAAGTTTACTGTAAGGAACTAGGTGGAAAAATTAAAGTGAAGATTCTGAAAAGTGCTTGCAAACTGCTCAGGAAAATAATTTCAAACCTTGTTCTAAAATTTCTGCCTATTTAGTTGTAGAGTGCCATGCAAACTGATTTACTGAGAAGCAATGCTCTAGCTGGCTGTTTTATGCCAGACTGTGTAGAAATCCAAGGTGTTACATGTATCTGAGTCTGGGTTTCTTGAAGAGAAGTGCAAATACAAAATATGCTGTGCATTGGAAACTCTCGGGATTGTTGCACCAGAGGCTTTCCCTCCTCACCAGCTCTTCATGCTTTTTCTAGTGGAAATGAGCTGGAGCAGAGAATAAAACATTATTGCAAACAGCTTACTTATTCATTTGAAATACATCTGAAGTGGATTATTTGTATAGGGCAGGTGAGTGGCAGATTAGCCTCGTGGACAAGGGATGGGATGGAAGTTTTAGCTTCGGGTTGTTCTCCCACGGTTCGTCTGATTGGCAAAGGAGACTGTTGGAACTAGGTCACACATCTAATTTATGCTGTAACAGCTACTTTTATACGTTTAATACAGGGTGATTTGTGTCTCTGATAACAGGAGTCTTTTGGAACACTGTAGAATATTTAACTGCTCGGTCCTCTAATTAACAGTTAGCACAATATAGTGCCTGTAATGATGTTTTTCGATGCTTATTAATTTGATTCATGCAGCACTCCTGTGAGGTTGGTTTGTCATGTCTTAAAACCACTGTTTTCTAAAGAGATGTCAGTATTGCCGTAACTGTATTAACAATACCCAGCAGATAATAAAGGAAGCCTTTGATTCCCTGGCAAGAATAACTTTAAAATGAATCATTTTAAAACTGAGAAAATACTGTTACTATTTTCCCATTCATGGTGTCTTGGTTTATTTTTAAATGAAAAGTCTCACTAGAGTTAGGTTTCGAATCTCTTGAACTACGTCCATGACATCTTAGCATATTATCCTTTATATATATCTAAAATCCTGATACATGTGTATACAGAAACACAGAGTTGTTTCTAAGCAGAAATGCTAGTCACACATGCATGCACACACACATGCAGTATGTGGACGTATTCCAGTTAAATTTGTTAGAGAGGAGGGGTGATTTGATGGCTAAGAAACAGAAGATAGCTGTCAGGTACCTGGATTCTGTACCCAGACTTTGGGCAAGTTACTTAACCTGTATGTGCCTCAGTTTCCCCACCTGTAAAATGGGGCTGATAGTAATTACCTACCTCACAGGGGTATTGTGAGGCTAAATTAATTACTGTTTGTTCAGGATCTTCAGAGTGAAAGAATTTTGTGAGCATAAATTGCTTCTTTGTTTTACTTGTAATTATCGCTGTTATTAAAGGTAGCGTACTGAAACCAGCTGCAAGTATGTATAAATGTAAAAAATGCATAATCCGAAAAAGGTATATCACTGTTTAAAAAAAAAAAAAAGGTAATTTTATTTAAAAACTGTTATTGGAACATATTGTTACATGGTAGCATTGCAATATTGGCTGTGATTTCGCTGTTACACACTAGTATCTTAAGCTTACTTTTCTGCAGCGTTATTTGGTCAAAAGCCTTATAATAACAGGTACAGTGATACTTATCAACATTGATATTGAACTGTACTGAAACCAACAAAACTGGCAGTGTATTGGCCTCATTTACATCTTTTGGCCTTCTTAAACTGATGTATTTGCAATTTCAAAAACACCCTGTACTTTTCAGAGTGCTCCAAGCAGTACTGGTTTGAAGCGTTCTGACAGAGCCATCAAGATCTACAGCTGCTATCTTTGCTTTCCCTTTTAACATTGAATGTTTTATATGGCTTTGGAGTGGTCCATCCATATAAAGTGCTCAGAAGACGTTTAGGGGAAATCCACACATAGTGTAAATTAATTTCTCAAAAATAAAAGCAATATAAACCAATGTATGTTTTTATACCCTGTAGAAGAGGGTGGTGGAAATGGCTGTGAAGAAACAGAAGGTACCAGCCTGAGGCAAGATGTTGTTGTTATCTCCAATTCACATCCAATTTCTTTGAACTCTTTTAGGATATTCTCATTGAATTATATCCTTCTTGATGAGTTTTCTGTTTTCAGTGACCAGTGTAAAGAGGAGCAAAGTGTTTATCCATATAAAGTAGATTAATTGTTAATTCACTGTCCTCTGGACAGACAGAGACAAATCAGCGCTTTGCCATTAGTAGTTCCTAGTGCAAAGCAGTTTTCGTCTGACGTGATTATGATGGTTAGCTCTGTTCTATGAGACATCACTTTAGTGGGAATACTCTACTACTGTATGCTGTCTCTTTAATAGAGGTCAGTAGAATGGAACTGCAGTGGTTTCCATCCTCCTTATACAAATACATGCTCAAAGAAATGTGGTGGTTTTCAATTATTTTTAAGAAATTAAATACATGTATTTGTTTGCAGTAACTTTTTGATGATGAACCAGTGGTTCTGATAAGCTTTGAATTTCTAGTGTTATTTCAAGTTGAATACAATGTTGCTAAGTTGATAGAATTGATGACAGTTTCAGTCGTAGATTTTTCCTATGTTTCCTGTAAAACAATGTTTTGTAATTTTTCATTAATGAGACTTTGGGGGGAAAAGAGAGACTAAAATTTTTATTTCATTGCACAACCCCTGACAGTTGGAGTTGTTATTGTATATTGATTGATACCGCTGTATTGTTTCCATCTTCATTCTTATTTCAGAGTTTTAGATGAAAGTAAGTGCACATTTCTCTCAAAATATTGGCTTTCCACCAGGAAGAAATTTATAAGCATTTACCTTTATAAGTATTGATTTTTGAGATGCAAAATTTTGTTGTGTCTTCTAAGTCCATGCAAAAATCTGTTTCCTGGCTCATTTTCTCTATTCTAGTCCCAATTACACATTGCTTCTACAACTTTCTTTACGAGACTGGCATATAGCCTAATCTTACTAGTCTGAGAAAGTCTTTCTAAAACTTCCATTAGAATAGCATTTAATTGCCTAAAGTAGTTACAGGAACTGCTCAGACCATTTTCCTAATGTTAAGTGTATATTTTCATGTTCCTTATTTCCTTCCAGTATTTCAGTATTAGCCCTCTCAGTGCCATTTAAATGCATGTTTATTCCTGTCATGGATATATATGTAATGTTTTTCATAATGATCAAAGTGACAAATTTGAAATAACTCAGACCTCCAGCGAGCTTTTGCAATTAAAAGCCTCACCCCACAGTCTTTGGGAAATGTCAAGCTGTGCGCTCTTAGTTTTTGTATCTTCTTTCTTAAGTCAGCCCATCTACCCGATTGATCACCTCAGCAGCTTTTCCTCCAATTCTTTTTGTAACCTCAAGCTGGAGGGAGTGCAGAAGGCTTTCTCAATGTCGAGATGGACTACAACAGCTCATTTCCCAAATCTGAACAGGAATGTCGTGTGGACAAAGTTTTTATTTTCCCTTTCTTTTCAAGCGTGTTGCATAGAGCAGAGAGGCTTACACATACCATCAGGGAAATGAGGACCTGTAATGGTACTTCAGGATGGTGTGGAGACTAAACGATGCAATCCTCTTAGAAATTTCTTTTTTTTTTTTTTTTTCCTGCAATTGATACATGCAGCAAGTTAGTTTCATGATTTTTAATATGTGAGATCTCATTTCTTTAAGTCTTCAGTCCCAGCCTTTTTCTTCCTGTTAAATGGAGTAGCAGATTATTTAAAATATGAATTGTGGAGCCATGCATGACTGAATGAAGGATTTTCATTCTTTTAATCTCTTCCCCCCCCGCCCCCCCCTACATGAAGCTTGTCAGAATCACTATTTTCAGCTAGTTTATGTGCTGGTAGCTGAGATGATCTTCTGGAAGACAGTATCTAAGACAAGAAATACTGGAAAGCTTAGAAATACGCACTCTGAAGTGCAACGATACAGCTATGTGAACAAAATCCTTATCAAAGAGCTGTTATGGTTTGTATTAAAATACTTTTTTTAGCAGTATCTCTAAAAATTCTTAATTGCATACTCCTTGTGTGTCTCTCCTTTGAGACTGATTTTCTTTTAGGAGTGACATTTACTAGCCCTGAAAAAAGTGGATTCTTTCCCTTATACAAGTAATTCTGTTTAAAATTATTTCCTTGCAACAATTGAAAGCATTACACAAACTTGAGCTTTATTGATTGGACTGTTGCAATACAAAACTGTCGGGCAGCAATAATATATGCAGCAGTACATGGCACTACTTAAATAATACACCTTTGTTGCACATATTTTTAATGGTATAATGAGTATATTAATCACCAGGAAGGCCAGGCGTTCCAAACAACTTTCTTAGCATGTCTTATATTTCTATGTTATTTGTTGTTAATTTTAGCCAGCTTTTGATACTTATATTCAGTCCTTACTGACAGTGTCTGCTCTTGCAGATCAAAGGGCAAGAATTGGCTTATTCTCTTTTTTTTTTAAAAAAAAAGTATTAATTCACAGCATTTGCTTATTAATTAAAACAGTTTAAAATGGAAATCTTTCTGAAATGGTGAAAGATGCTTTTTAATGACAACAGCTCATATAGGAAAACAGCAGACTTGTATCCACATAGTTTTTGAGACATTCTTGTTATGGATTATCAATAGGCAGGACTGTGCAGAAGGAGAAGTGTACAACCCAAACATCAGTAATATGCACATAGGCAGTTTGCAAATGATAAAGCTAGTATAAAGGAGAACATTTTAATACACCACTTATATGGCCCTGATTCACAGAAAGGCATTTAAATGGTTAAGATTAGAGAATATCATCACAAACATAGGAAGATGCCCAATTCACCGGCTCCATTTGCTTGTAAATACGCTTCTCTCCCTGTTTGTGGCCTATTTTTTGAGATGCTGAACTCTTCAGAGAAGTGACCTGCATTGTTTAATGCTTCCAAGTTTTTGCTAAGTAACTGGTGTTACTTTATAGAAAAAAAGTCTGAATTTCCATTCTTTTTCTCTTGTTTCTCCTTGTTTCTTCCCTCTTCCTTTTTTGTCCTTTTTTTTTTCATTATTGCTGCTGTTCGTTGCTCTGCCTTGCCTGCCACCTCCTCCTGATGGTAGTTCTCTACAGTCCACTCTTTCCTTCCTTGCTTTTTGTTTTGCTTTATTCTGTTTCTATCTGTGTTTTTATTTGGATATGCACCCTACTGTGTCCTGAGTGATAACAAGAAGAATCAGGGTCTCTTCCTCATCCCTATCTCTCCTCCAAGCTCTGCTGTATCATCTGGGTTGATGTAGTTCCCCTGTGCTTTGTCTCTCTGCAGTCCGTCCTTCCCATTTCTTTCCCACTTTCAGTTCTTTTAATCCTTTCACTTTTCATTTTGGCTCTCATTTTCTCTAAATCTTTCTAGAACTCTTCCTTTTTGCCTTTCCAGGACGTCTCTCAGCTGCTTCTCCCGAAGAGCACATACTTCTAGTCTGAGACGTGGATGAGTGTTGTACTCCCCGGAAGAACAATAAACCTATAACTAGCACTTCCCTCTCTCATCCATGTGTATATTGACATTGCTGTCTCTCTGTGGTGGAAAAAATATATTTAATTGACAGGCAGCTGTACCCATTATCGCCCAGATGCCTCCTTCTGCCTCATTTTGGATTATGAGGATGAGACATGGTGTTTGCATGAGTTTCCTGGAGGACAGCGAGGGCTGGCTTGCTTTGCCAGCCCTTCAAACTGGCAGGTACAGAATTGCACCAAGGTTGGGCAGAGGCACCTTGCCAGACCGTTGGGCTGCATGTGTATTTCAGTATGGGAAATACTGAGGACCAAGCTAGTATACGGCCTTTTAGGTAAATTGTTACAACCTGAAGCTGAAGAATAGGTGAGGTAAAGAGGGTCCATTGCTAATAGAGGAGCAGGACCAGGGATCATTCCTCTTGGGAGCAATTTGACTTGTCAGGTTTCTGGGATGGGTCTGTATGCAACCTTTCCTAGAGGCAGAGGCAAATGGCTTGCTTTCAAGCTCCGTAAAATGCAAGTTTAAGCAAAGTCACCAGATAGGTTTGGCAGAATCTTCTTGTTGGAGGAGCTTGGAGAAGTTGATGGGAATAAGGTAATTGAAAAGCTCAGCAGTATCTTCCTAGGGTAGAGCCTGTGTTAGAGAGGGAGTGTATGTGAGAGAGATGCAGGAGGGAGGGGTGCACGAGACTAAACAGGACAAAAAAAAGCAGGGAGCCAGTCAGTGTTGCCAGTGTGTATGATTCTGCCATGAGTTACTGATTTTGTTTTGCCTAAGCCTTGCTGCTTACATTAATTCATAATGGCAACTATTTTCAGTTTTGTTGGCTGCATACAGAGACTTGAAACCATGAGTCTAAATTGATGCAGCACCAGGAACATGTGAAATTATCAGCATTTCCACCTATAGTTTAAGAGGGATCTGACAGCAACATGCCACTTGAGGTGCAGGGAAAAAAGGTTGCTTCCTAGGAGCCAGGGTGCATGTATGTGTGCTCCGGAGCTAGCTCCAATGTCGGGTTTACTTCCGAGATGATTGTAGGCCATTTGCTAATGGTTTTCCTCCTTAGCATAGCACTGAGCTAGGAGGCAAGGGAGAAGAATTATTTTATAGGATCCGTGTCTTGGATTTATACTGCTTAAATGTAATTTGCTAGAATCCCTCTATGAGCTGTAGTTTTATAATGCTTAGAGAGGGTGAATGGAATTGGTATGGTATTCCTGAGGGTAAACACTAGCCGCGTGAGTTTACTGAACACGTGACTAGAAATTTTAATTTTAGGAACACAGATTTCCTCCATTTCATATGCACACCAGGCTTTTGAGTACAGCTCCTTTTTTTGTCACTGACCAGCTATGATTTATTTCCTCATGGGCTGTGCTTGCTGCAGTGCAGAAGGCTCTGGAGGGAAAACGTAATCAAATGGAGAAGTATACTTGAGTTCTCCCCTCTTGATCCCAGTCTCTCCTGAGTTGCTTTTCTCTGATTGTGGTTCTGCCAGTAAGCTGGGTTGATGTCAAAAAGGGATTAACTCATTTTTATCCTCTTCTGTGTGGCTGAGAAAAATACAAGAAACAATTTGCAGAGGAATAGCAGATTGGAAGAGGTGGGGAACTCGATCAGCTGGCAGGGCACTTTGGGAAGCTTCCACTTTTGTGCTTTACTTGCCACTTATTTTTACAAGTATGTACAGCTACCTTGATTTACCTTTCCATTAGTCATAGATACGTTTCTTTGCAAAAGGGGAGGTGGTTCTAAAGAATATCACACCAGTGCATTGCAAGGGTGGTTTTAGGAGACATCAACTATCACCCTTCCTCACCTAATTGTATCATTGTATCATTGCTCTGTATTTTTGAAGCTGCGCTAGGAATATCAATTCACCCTGGATTAAGTCTTGGAGGAAGATTTGGAGAGATAATGAGAGTTGGAATGGGAGAATTTTCCATTTTAAGAATAAAGGATGAATACTGGCATATTTACAGTGCATCTGTGGCTGTCTCAGCACAGGTGGGTCTAAAAATCTCTCATTCCAGACTCAGACAGATACATAGTTTTTGCTGGCATTACCTGTGTGACCAAAAGGAGAAAGATTTGGCCATTAAACCAAGCCCAAATAATATTTTTTGGCTAATTAGAGCTACAGCTCTTGGTAAAGATATGAAAGCCAATAAAATAAAAACTAGACTTGACATACTTCTTGTGAAGACTCACAAAGCATTTCTCGCTACCTTGTTGTTCATGCGGAGCATTATTTGTTTGGCATTGCAGGGCCAAATACTACCTTAATTTATGACCACGCAGTTCCATGGACTTTGTCAGTTCAGCTTTGCGTTACAGAAGAAAGGTGCTCACACACGGTGAATTTGGAATGTAGCTGCAGGTTAAAATCAGTCATCATCTCACTGCATCTGTACACCTGTACACAGGTGGCGGGCTGATTTCACCTGTAATTCTTATTCCTGTGGTTAGCAAGAGAGTACCTTGGATAGATAATTACAACCAAGGTAGAACTTAGTTTTTGAACTAGTTGCAACTGGTTTTCCAGAATATGATCAGCAACTGCTTAACACTGTGTTTCTAACTGGATTTCTGACAAAGGGGACGTTCCAATCCGTGTAAAGGCTCTTAGCGGTCATCAGTATGCTATAGTCCATACCTTTAACATACGTGACTACACAATCCTGTCCTTTTGCCTTTGCACATTCTAGTATTTGTGAAAACAGTACATGCCTTTTCCTAATTTTGTTTTAGGAGACCTTGACTTTGAGCAGGTTTCTTTGTATACAGTATCAGGGCTCAAGGGAAGAATGAAATTAATCCATAACTGGTGCATTGTCATAAATGGGGAAAAGTGTTATTTGTATATTTTTGTAAATATGTAACATTTAATGGCAGTTTTGTAGTGACGTGCTGTTTTTGAGAAAAAAAATCAAATATATGTTTGAATATGCTTAATGTAACACTTAACTGTGATTCAATTGCACAATTAATAGCTTAATCAAAATTCTTGTGCAATATGTAGTGCACACACATAACCAAGTATCTGTTAGTGATCCACAAGCAAGTTTTTGGCGACTTTTAATGATGGTGATGAACTGTGCAGTACAGTTTATCATGGTCTCTCTTAGCTTCCAAACATGTAGCAGGCAAACTACTGTATACGTACCTGTGTACTCCACTGCATCCAAAGGTATGCATTTGTCCTGAGAACCTGCACTACAGGTTTTTCTTTAATAAAATTTGGTTCTAAACTATTGGTTGCTTTGTTTTTCTTGTGAAGCATTTCATGGGATTTGTGGCAGGGAAATGGTTTAACCAGTCTCCAGAGTTTGTGTGTGTTTTGATTTGTCTGTAATTAGCAGCAAACTCCTGAACTTCAGTAGCATGGAACTCAAACGCTGCAGCAAAGCTTTATCCTCCTCCACTTTAGCTACTCCACTCATCCTCCTATACTGCAGCTCAACTCCACTCCTAGGGAAAAAGGGAAAAGTCCTTTTTTGCTTTTTTCCTAGGAGTGGAGTTGCTGCAGTACAATTGGTGGAGGGTGACACTCTGTGGTGAGACTGAAGCCATGCAACTGCAGTAGAAGAAAAATAAATGTTCTCCTAGAACTCTGCTGAATCAAAGGCTCAATATTTCTGTCTAGCTAAAGAATTAAAGAATTCAGCAGGTTCTAACTTTGATCTCCCTGAAGAAACAGCCATAAACAGAACAAAGCTGTGTGTTCTTCTGCCCTTCCCGTGTCTCTATTCCATTTTCATTGGCTTCTTCACACACCACTTGATCCTTACTCTTTTTTTCTTTATGAACTGTCTTGTCTTTCCTTTATCCCACGCTCTTCCTGAAGAGTTGCCTGTGCTGTATCGAAGCTGCATCCTCCTTGCAAAATTGAGGGTTGTGTATGTGCGATGTGAAGTCTTACTAAACCTCATACTGGAACAAAGCATAACAGAAACTATTAACTACCAATTGTTTAATTAGCCATAGAAATTTTATAGACTAGAATGAAATTTTAATGGGACAACAAATGGTTTATTTATTCATGGAGTGAGTATTTTTTGAGGATCAGAAGATGGGCAACTAGAAGGAAAAATTTCCAAGATACAAGTTTAAACTTCATTTTCTCAGTCTGCCCTAGTTCAGCACTTTGTCCTAGTCACTACTGAAAGACTTAGCAGCCAGAGGAACCCTGTGGCATGGGCTATATGATCCTACCCTGTGGCACATCATGCTAATGTGAGGCTGGGTTCAGAAATTAAGCTTGAGGCTTTCCCTACTTGTGTAACTCAGCTAGAAAACATTTTGATGGTTGTCATTTTACGTTCTCTAATCCTATATTGTGGCTAGCTGAGACTTTAAGCTGCAATCTATCACTAAAAAAGCTGCCTGTTGAATCTCAAGTGACTATGTTTTATTTTCCAAATTTAGTGCTCTGATATAAATAAAAGCAAAACGAAAAGAAACCCTAAAGTCTCTTATTTTTAATGATGTTCCAATAGCTCCTTCAGAGGAAAGCTCTTGAGTTGGAAGGGCAGGAGTGAGAACAGACACAGACAAGCTGTTCCCATAAATGAGACACCAAATGAAACTTGCTAATATTTAACCTGAAGGGCTACTTTACTTGAGAAACCAATTTCCATGGAAAAAAGAGTAAGATAATCACTTCACTTCTGTTTCTTTTGCTGTCATCATCAAAGCTATATTAATTGCTATGCTATTTTGAAGCCTAACTGGTTTCAACATCATCATAAATTATGTCTCTATAATAAAACTTCTGAGTCATAAACACCAGCCAATATTTTTTCCTGTTTTGCATTAAGACACTGATTCCTTTTCCATTTTTTTTCCTTTTGTGATTTATACCTTGAAAGATGATTTGCTTTCATATGAATCCAGCTGCTGTGGTGAAAATGTTACTGTGCTCTGACCCTCATGCTTTCAACAAAATGTGACAAATGCTGCTCAGTGTATTTTTAACATGATAAAAGGATCCATTCTCACCATTACAGCATCATACCACAAGCTGACCTCCAAAAAAATCAGAAGCAGCAGTACATGCTAAAAAAGACAGGTTAGAAAAGTAGTAATTCCAAGAAATAATTCAGTGACAGCAATTATCAGTCTATTTAAAAATTAATAATGAAACCAGGAATGCAGCTTTTCACTTAAGCTCAACTCAGGACCGTGTAGCTATAATTCTACTGAGTTTTAAGTCTAGGAAATCTAATAGGAAAATTATTTCCTTGTCATCAGGAGAGATTACTGGAGAGGAATATCCTTGATGTAATTTTATTATTTCAATTATCTACTATATTGTGAAGAACAACATTGCATTGTCTTGATCTGAAGACAGATACTTTAAAAATCAAATTGAAAAGAAGATGATACGTTATTTTATAGGGAGAGAATGCTTTTGTAACTGCTGGTGGGAAAAATAAAAGAGTCTTTTATGAAAGAAACCAGCTCATTCATCAATGGCAATATGGCAGGGAACAGGGGGAAGCACACAAGGACACTTACCCTGTATGCGCTTCCAGCCTCCATCCACTGTGGAGCTGGACCTTTCTGCTTCGGAGCTGGTAGCTCTGTGCTTAATAGCCTTAAGTAATTCTTTTCTGCCATGAATTTTATTTATTGTTTATGGACCTGTATAAGCTTTTAGCATCCATAAAATTCTGTGGCAACAAGTTCCATAGCTGAATTAGTGAGCAAACGTACCTCTGTGTAGTTGTTTTGAACCTGCCCCATTAATTTTTATACCCTCAGAGTTTGTACCATTAGCGACAAAGACTATTTCATTCCCTTGTCACATTCTGCTGCTGATTTTTATAACCTTTTAACATATTCTTTCCCCTCCTCAAGATTTTTTTTTCACACTTCTCTTTGTTTTCCCTTTGAATTTAATTGTAAAATCAGTATTATTTTTCCCTGTATGGGGAGGTTTCTGTACTTTTGGATCTCTCTCTTGCTCTTGTACCATCACCCATATGAGTTCATCTATTTATGATGTTTAGTGCCCAGATTTTGGATAATGTTCTGTAGACCCTAAAGCAGATGATGGAGGTATCAGAGATGGTAGGTGGGTGTTTTTCTTCTTTTACCACTTGTTTGTGCAAGTTCTTCTGCATAGCAGTTGTTTTAGTATTATTGTTATCAGTGAGGGTATTTGGTGCCCTGGACGACAGGTATTATTACAGCCCGGGATGCTTTGTTGCTGAGAGCATACGCTGTGATGTTGTGTATGTCTTGGTCAGGCAGGGTCTAGAGCTATTTACTGCATTTTAGACCACAGGGTATTTACTACGGGATGGTTTTTTTCCCCCTTTTTTTTTTAATTATTGTTACTATGCAGTACAGGGGTATTTTCTTGGACCTAACTGTTAAAACTCTGTGATCATCTTCGAGTGTAGTCAGAGCTGTTTCGGTGTTCATAATTGTCTAGACTGTTTTTTTTGAATTTTTTTCTTCTATTCTTACCACAGACAGTTCTTTCTCCATTTACCTAAATTGAATTTCTTCTGACATTTTAATCACTGGTGAAGTTGTGAAAGGTATTGTCCTGGTTTCAGCTGAGTTAGAGTTACTTTTCTTCCTAGTAGCTGGCATAGTGCTGTGTTTTCGATTTAGTAGGAGAAGAACGCTGATAACACACTGATGTTTTAGTTGTTGCTGAGTAATGCTTAGACCAGTCAAGGACTTTCTTTTTCAGCTTCCCATGCTCTGCCAGGTGCACAAGAAGTTGGGAGGGGGCACAGCCCAAGATAGTTGATCCAAATTGACCAAAGGGCTATTCCATACCATATGATGTCATGCTCAGTATATAAACCGAGGGGAGTTAGCCGGGGGACAGCGATCGCTGCTCGGGGACTGGCTGGGTGTCGGTCGGCAGGTGGTGAGCGGTTGCATCACTTGTTTTCTTTTCCCTGGGTTTTGTCTCTCTCGTTCTCCTTTTCATTACAATTATTATTATTATTATTATTACTACTATTATTATTATTATTTTATTTCAATTATTAAACTGTTCTTATCTCAACCCGTGGGTTTTCTTACTCTTGCCCTTCCGACTCTCTCCCCCATCCCACCAGGGAGGGGGAGGGTGAGCGAGCGGCTGCGTGGTGCTTAGTTGCCGACTGGGGCTAAACCACGACAGGTATTTCTTGAAATCCTCGTAGTTGGCTTACTATCCTGAATAAATTAGTAACAGCAAATTTTTCGTCTCATTTTTTTCCCAATTATTTCAATTATTCTGATATGCACAAGGCTCAGATCCCAGCCCTGTGGGATCCCAAGGCCAAGGCCACTGGAAATAGAGAATTTATGCCCTATTTTTTGTTTGCTTACCAACCAGTTGTTTATCCTATTGTGTCTTTTCCTTTTCTCCAGTAGCCACTTAAACCACTTCAGTGACAGACCTTATCAAAAGTGTGTTGAAGAAATCCAAGCAGAATATGTTCTTTTCCTGGACGCTCACTAACAGCCTCACAGACCTCCTAGCACTTCACGAGCAATGACACCCCAGTATAAAACCTGCGTTGACCCTACCCAAGTACACTGATTTCTCAGTCTGTTCACTAATTCTTCATTTGATTATACCATCTGTCAATTTGCCTAGTACAGCTGTAAAAGCCTGTGTTTCCTGATTTTTTCCCCCCTCCATTTGAAAAATGATGTCACATTTGGCATTGTTTAGCAAGGAGCCCTTCTTTATAAAGCCCTGTGCTTAAGTCCTGTAATGAGGGGTCTGATGGTGCTCAACTTACGTAGAAACTAAAAAAATATAAAAAAACCCTTAACATTAAAGCACTGCAATGCTTACAATGTGGGTGCCCACCTGCAAGAATAAACCACAATGGTGTAAGTTAGGTGTTGGTGGAGTCTTTCATACTGAATGCCTTTGAGATGCAACTGGGTAGACCAAATATTAAATGTAGCTTATAGAAAAACGCTAAGATCCTCTTTAAGGCTTTTTTAGGCCATGAGCCTGAGTAACTTAAAGTATTAATTTTCTAATTTTTGCATATATACTATTATACTATAATAATAGTATATATTATATTATATAGTACAACTACTCTAAATATATATTTTTATATGTAACATATATATATTTTTGTGCAACTTCACCTATATGTCTTTTCTACAGACATTCTTTCTTTCTCTAGAGAAATACTAATAATTTGCTTTGCTTTTGAAGGCTTTTTAATTGACAAAAGGCAGAGAAGGGATATAAACTTTGATTAAGCGGACAAAGTGCTGTGTCTACTTGAGAGATAATTCATACTAGTTATACCACCATGACTTGTTTTACATATGCTGATCACCTTTTTTCCCGAGGTCAAGGAGACTGTGAGTACAGAAAGGAAACCAATTAGACTACTTTATAATACTGCTTCCCTGAGTTTGGTGAAGTGAAATGCATTTTCTATTTAAGTATGACATTTGGTAATAATTTTGGCGTAATGGTAGCAAGAGCTAAATCTAGGAAAAGCAACAAGGAGTAATTATGGTTCTCAATCTAATCCATCAGTCATCTATAAGGAGTTGCTATATTCCTAGTTAAGTAGCCTGATAATCAGCTCAGTTTGATTTTGATCCACTTTAATTTCTTAGGGGTAATTTTTAATGTTTTACAGATTTACATTATTTATTAATGGGGTTGACATATAAGCAAACTGATGCACTAACACTCAAGAAGCGGTAACTTCTGCTACGAGCTCTGAATAAATTGAACTTCCATTTGCCATTGCTGGACTACCCCTTAGACTGCATTCAAGTTGCACAAGGTTATTGCACAGTTAAATGGGGACAGAACTGATACCAAAAGAATACTAATTCTAACCTGTCCAAGCATTTTTTAACTGACTGGCACAGGAGAATGGTACTTGGTTGAGGAGGACTATTACAGGTGTCCTGCTAAGGTGCCACCTACTTATTATACTGACAAATACCAAGAAACAACAATGCAAATACTTCTTTTTTGACAGGTAACTTTATTAATAATGATTTTGGATCTGTCGCACCTACCAGGTGCCAGTCTTTTTTCACACTCTGCAAGACTTTCTGAAGAATAAACTAGAAAGGCATAAAGTTAGTTGAAGCTACTAAGACACACATTTGTAGGTGGGTCTATTTTGGACTTTTTTTTTTTTAACAGAAGTTTCCATGAATGTGTGTCAAAAAACTTAAATACGTTGAGAAAAACAGTAGAAAGACTATATTTACAGTCAATTATAATGGGCACTGCCAACATATCCAATAACAAAAATAAAACAAAAACTTTTTTCATGTTTCTTTCATGCTTTTTTTTCACAGAGATTTTTAAATATGATTTTGTTTTTTAAAAAATACAATAAGGAAATAATTACATTCTTAATATGAGAACATTATCTTACAACATACAGCCTGGGCCAATTAATTTGAAAGTGTCTTTAACAAAAATTGATGCTAAATTAACTATTCACCATTTGAAAAATCAAATTGCCACGATCATCTCATTAAAAAAAAAAACTTTGATCCCCCAAAGTTATGACCTTTCTTTAAAAAAGCATCACCCATAAAAAAAACTATAAAAAAAGCACCTGGTACAGTAACAGGAGTTTTTTGAGGAAGCACAAGTGTAACGTTTTCTTAAAAGACATAGAAATGCAATGGCTTAAAATGCAAGAGTTTTCCTTTAAAACAAAAGTCATGCTGCTCTATTGCTGACTTTGCCTGGTGATCCTGAAATCTAAAAATGGTGAAAATACGAGCTCTGTTGCTTTTTATAAAAAATTGTACAGCAATAGTACTCTTCAACAAAACGGAGTATATTTCACAGCACCGAATGTGGTCTACAGAGAGGTTATTTCCCGAGGTTTTTTTGTTCTCCTCTTTTCAAAACCTTGGTCATTATATAGAATAGACATGTCACTAATGCAAAGTGCAATGGTGCCGATGTACTTATACATTAGAGCCATACAATTACAGTACATGCCGGGTTGGGGGTGAGGGGGCGATGGTGATGTAATGGAGCATTTGCTGGAGAAAGGGTGAAAGATGCTTAATTTTGCCAGCAGCCTCTGCTGCACCCGGCGCTACAGGTGCTGAGGGCGACCGGCATCTACGGCAGAGCAGAAGGCTGTGGCACCGGGGCTGGGGTTGTGTGTATGGACCCAGCACCATGCGATTTCTGTTTGCTTGGACAGAAATTTGCGCATGTCTATCTCAGGCATGGATTAAAACCTGTCCTTGCCAAGGATTTTTTTTTTTTTTCCATGGGATATAGGGGGTGGAAGATACAATGCCAATATTGGGTAAACAAGACAACTGATTTGGCTTTTGACTACTCTGCATTACTTGATGCGGGACCACTTCTTAATGGCAACTGATACATCATTGCAAATGTTGACTAGAAGCCTAATTTGCATCATAAATATGTACAGATATAAATTAAATATTTATTGAAATATACAAATAAATAACTTAATTTGAAATAAAAAGCCTAAATGAACTTACTTTTGCTTCAAATTTGTTTCTGCTCATATTTATGGGAACTTGATACCGTTTAGTCCATAGTCATACAGCACAGAATGTGCCCTCCACTTACAAAGTTAATAAGTAAGCAGATGACCTAAAATAATATAAAAAAAATCCTGTTTTCAGTGAAAACCACACTGACACTTGCTTCCTTACTGCATCCGCATTCCTGCGGCACCTTGTACAAAGCATAGTCCCAAGAAGCAAAGAGCCTTTTCTCATTTTGGGCCCCATTTCTACTCCACTGAGGTCAATGGGATCTCTGGCACTAATTGCATTTGGGAACAGGACCTGTGTCTTATCGGCTATCAGGTCTTTTTGATAGCTCTGAGCCTTCAAATTCCACCAGCTCCTGTGGGAAGTCCTCTGGCATCCAGCTCAGCTGGGAATCCCAGTGTACCCTTCAAGAGTTACACACACCTATTCCTGAAGTTAAGAGACAAACTATAGGCTGGGCCATAAAGGGATGTAACCCTTGATATCTGCTGTGGTGCCAACTTCTGTGGTTTTAATTGCAAGTCTTAAGTAATTATCATGACTCCAGCCCTAACATCTGTGATTATCTCAAAGTATTTTAATTTTTTTAATTAAAGTGATTTTCTAGTCCTCACAGTTGAGGAGAAAAAAAATCTTGAGAATGTGATTGAAGGCTCTCCAAAGGCTTAAAAAAAACACAGAGAAAAAGTTAAAAGAACCTAACTCATTATACTTCTTTTTCCCTCTCTCCCTCCTGATTTTTTTAAAGCCAATCTTGAGATTTTGAAGGACTTTAGTTGGCAATTTACTGCATGTAAGTTCTCAGGAGTGACATGGATGGAGACAAAGAAGAACAGATTTCTATAATTTTACAGACTAAAATGCAAGACGCTGTTTCCTAGTAAACAGAAATGGACTCCTGTCTGAGAAAATCCCCAATTCTTTGTAAAATTGTTTATAAAACAGTCTGGAAACTATCATCTTTTCAATCCATCTTCCTCAAAAATAATAGCTGAGGTCTGAAAAGACGAAAGAAACTCAGTACAGCAGTGTTCTATAACTCAAGTTTAACAATACTATATCATAAAAAACAAAACAAGACTGAGTGCAGAAGCTATTCTGACTTGCTGCTATCTGTTGAGGATTAATTTCAATTATGTTTTCTTTTTCTAAAAGTATAGAAAAGAAGCAGTAGCTAAAAATACCTTTTGCCTTTTAAAAAAATCAGGAACAAATCATAATTCGACAACATGACCTTTGAAAATGACTGGTGCTTCAGAATTCTAATAAAGAGAACGTACTAAACAGCTTTTTTTTTTCAAAGTATGGCAGCTTTTTGTCTCCCAATGACATAAGCATCTGTCTAAATAGTATCCAAAAAATGCTTCACAGCTGAGTCGCGTCATCCCCCAGTCTTGCACCAGCGTAGAGGACAGTGGCACTGAAGAGCTCCTGCCTTCTTGGCCAAGCAAGCCATGCCATTTCTGTGAATGCATTTCTTCAGTTTTCTTTTGCCATGTGAACCGCTAACAGCAAGGCAACTGCTAATGAGCAAGACTTCACTCGGCCACCTCTGTGGCAGACCTCGCAAAGTCAGCTTTAACCTGTAAGAGTACTTCTTATGATTTCACATCGGTCTTAACGTGCCAGTCTTCAGTGGTGTTCAGGCCACCTGATGCGATATAATGAACATTGCTGGTCTATGCTGTCTCAGCAAAGTAAACTTTCAACTGTGACTTTATGCTCCTTTTTACTTACTATGGTTGGTTTGGTTTTTTTGGTTTTTCGTTTTCTTTACCAGTGAAGTTGGAAATAAAGAGTTACAGCTAATAAAAAGGGGCACACATAGTTACACAGCAATACAATAGAGGGAATACAGGCAAATTAGCGCCAAGCTACCCTTAACTTAACAGAATTATAAAACCTCTTATGTTGTATCGCTTCATACCACCTTTCAGACGAGTCTTTTGCAGCCTATGTCTTGGTCCATAACAGGTAAGGCCTTTATGGAAAGTGAGTGGTTTTGCTATATTTATGTTCCATTTTTCATCTCCCATTCCTGGAAAGGGGGGGGGGGGGGGGGGNAGAGGAATCAGGATATTTCACTGATGTCATCAGATCTGCTAAGCCAAAGCCAGCTGAGGTCAGTAACAGTTTTTCCATTACCTTCGCTGGATCTAGCTTTCTGCCCACAAATTAGTTAGGGAATGCTAACAAGTATGTCCTGATAGTGTCTGTGCACAGCTTCCACCCCTCTGCAACTATATACAGCAACTTCTTCTCTAGCACAGTGCAAATAAGCCATGTTTGTTTTCTGCAAAGGGTACTTATGGAGCAAATTCACACACCACAGTTGGTCTAAAGCACTCAGCTGGAGCTGAATATGAGAGAGGCTGATTTAGCATATAGGGCATTCCAACTTACTTCATGAGGCAGCAGGAAGCACTCACTTATCTCTCATAGCTGACACCAAGTGATTGCTTTACTACTCTTCAAATTTTTTATTATAAAACTCATGGCAGGCACATGTTTCTATGGCTAAAAAGGGCAACTTACTGAGGTAGAGAGACTTACAGGCAGGGTAAAGAAAAACAAGTTAGTTTACATTGCATTTTTTTCCCGTATACATAATCCAAGTTGAACTGTTGCTCGGCAAGTTAAAGAAATCACTTTGCCTTTCTGTGCCTCAGTTTCCTCACCTGTTAGCTGAGGACAATGACACCTTCCATCCACAGCAAAGCATGTAATCTATAACACATTCATCCCTATGTCTCAGAGCAAGGTATTGCCATTTCGTCTGCCATGTAAGTGAAAATTGTGAGATTGCTATAGCTAAACACCCAATTAAATCAGACTTGTGGCTATTGAGTGATACCTACAATATTTCCTAACAGTACACAGCAGCAGAAGACCTGAAAAGGGATGGGCTCAGCCTAGGACATGCATACTGTACCTACTCCCTGAATCACACCCTTACAGTGATCAGAAAATACGAAGGAGTTGGCCTCTCAATGAAGTAATCCCCGTGGAGCAACCGCCCAGCTGTTCCTAGCCAGGCACTGGGGTCTACAGATTCTTCTCCCACCCATCTACTCTGCAGAGACACTATGCAGGCAGCCTGCTGACTTGGCTCCCAACCTGAATTCCTGAATTTAACACTCATTCCACAACATTTAAGAGCTCTGACTGAAACCTGTTACTCGTCCATGTACATATCTGTTTCTGCTGCAGAAAGCAGTAATAGCATTAGTTTGGCTAAACAGCTGCATGACCATGACACCTCTCCAACCACTGTAAAGCAACAGTAAAGCTCACAGCTGGTGGCTGCTTTAGCAATAGAAGAAAAAAAAATCTTGGGTTTAAAGCAGGTAGACAATAGTTTGTTTTTTTTTTAATCTTGTGAGTTGGGTTTTTTTTTCCTTTGTTTAAATGGTACTTTTATTAAAATACAGTATGTTTTAAATATTTAGTTTTACACTTGAAATTATGGCAAACCTAAACTTAAAACACAGTATTGGTAAAAACTAAATTACTTTAAAATGGATATTAAATATATATTCTCCATGTACACGCTGCCAAAGCTCTAAAGGAAGTCGTTGGCCAAGCAACTGGGAGGAGAATTTTTGTGAGTGTTAAATAAGCCTTGAAAGCAGTAGCTTCTTTTGCAGGTGCAAGAGGAACTTTTTCTTTGTTTCCATTTCTCCAGCAGGTTCATGCCAATGAAAGAATGTTTAAGTCAACACTGACAGCCTGACTGGGAGCTGGGAAAGTGGGAGAGCTCCTTCTCTTCTCCAGTCCCTGACCATAAGCAAAATGTAAGCTGCTGACATTCACCACTCCACCAGTTTTGAAAACAGATCCGAAATACTCATTGTAGTTTCCTTGCTACACATAACAATTTGGTTTTAGCAATTCATTTGAAATGTGAAATATTTAAATAATTGTTTTTCTTGTGGAGCAAGGATATTTGGAGCATTTTACTTCTCTAGGAATGCTCATGCAGAATATTGTTTTCCATGTTTTAATACAGTCTCCATTTTCAGCCAAGTAAAGATAAATAAAATTGCAATTAATATGCCTTCTGACTTCTTAAAAATATGCATTATTACTTTCTAAAAAAAATTGTTACAGACAGAAAAGTTAAAAAATCCAAATATATGTATGCATATATGTGTATACGTACAGTGTATGTCCTAAACAGTCAATCCCCAAATTGCTGATAGCTCTTAGATTTAACACTGGATCTGTCCTCTTGCTTCTCTCTGTATTTCCCTCTCATGCCAGTGCATCTGAGAGGAGAGAGATTTTGGTGGGGCAGCTTCCAAACCTGCTGTCTCCAGTGCCTCTCCCCCCGCCGAGGCATCACTGTGCCCCACAGCTCTCGGAGCCGGCTGTGCAGCGCACACATTTGGCAGCCGCAGCTGCCCCAGCAGCGAGCAGCGTGGCGCTGTGAGCTCGCGACAGTGGCATGAGGATGGCTGCAAACACAAGCCTGGGCGGTGACAGACTTGGCATCCTTCGTGCAAGGAAAGAGCAAGAAGGGAGGCCTTCGGTGCATTCAGATACATACTGGGGGAAAAATAATCTGACATTTTGAACGCTTACACAACTCCCTCATAACATTGGGAGATTTGCCAGTTGCTGAAGATGCAAGCGTTAGCACAGACTTGAAACCTGTTTTACACCCACATATTACATTGACATCCATGCGTGGAGCGCCAACTGAGTTCTGCTCTGGGATACTCACGTGTGACGCCCTTTCTTTAGCCACATCTATAAGGCCTGGCTCACGCATAACTGCAAAAGGCCAAAAGAATTGAGAGCCAGATTCCACCCTCGCATGTGTACATTTAACCCCCCCGAAAGCGGGGTGTGCTGCAGCTGCATATCTAACGGCAGACTTTGGCTGCAGCTCCTCGCGAACGGGCTGAGTACAGCCTGGGTTGCACTATCTAATTCAGCACAATTCCACTCTTAACATTGAGTGCATGAGGTTTTAGGAAAAAGCTGTTAAAGCTGAATTGGATACTTTGAGTTGTTTTTCCCAGGATGGGGAAATATGCTTAGTAGCTCCATATCCATTCTGATTAGCCTAATCTTATAGCCAAGATTCCTCTACAAAAGAGCTTGACCAACCTATCGTGCCATCCAAAGCACAGCAATATCAAACAACACAGCAGGGTTTTTCCTGTATGGTATATACCGAGCATAAAAAATGTGCTACAGCTGGAAGGTATTCTTTACGCCAAAAATGTTTAGGTTTTTATAGTGCCTTGGTTCCTCCAGCTCTAAAGATTAAATGGCTGGCTTTAATGTGCCTGTCCAGTGTGTAGCACAAATCCATGCTCCCTTCCGTAAAGACTGTGCTCTAACTGCTAGACCACATTCCCCTAAGTAACACTGTGCTAACATGCAAAGCTAAGATGAAGTGTATAGTTAGAGATGGTATCTTTATGAGACAAATTAGGGTATAATTGGAATACACAGATAAGCTTTAGAGCACATGAATCCTTCTTCAGCTTTGAAACACAAGCAGCAAACTTCAAAGTTAAATAGAACTGAAACCTATTATTCTGAGTTTCATTATTCTTAGTTGAATTTAAATGAATCAGGCTAACTGGCAGAAAAAGCAGTTGATGTCTGTGGAAAAGACAGAGGAAATGCTGGTAGAAGAAGGGTGAGAAAGCTCTCACCTAAGGTACAGTGGGAGAAGAATTTATGGCCTGGGCAATGTAGAGAGGTTAAAGGGGCTGGGGGGGAGGAAACGGAGAGATTAGGATGTGCCAGAAAACCAAGTCATTTGCTGAGATGATGATTTTTCAGTATCTACTATGTTTAGCTGCCAGGCTCATGCTCAGTCACTGTAAATGTATATAATTAATGAAGATATGTAACAGAAGTTACTTTAAAAAAAATCCCTATACAGAATACTTCATTGTTTTGAAAAAAGAAATGGACTGCATGAAAGACAAACGTCTATGATTATTATTGTTTATAATTACAATTAGCAGTGAACTGCTAAATCAACAAAAGCTTGGGCCAACACTATTACTGTCACCCTTGGTTATGTGCTGCCCACATGCTTATGTTGCTAGCAAATTTAGCCCAAAAGAATGGTGATAAAAATCTCATTTAAACTAAAGCACAAAAATTAGGAAACTCTAACAATACAAAAGGAATACAAACTTCAGCCTGGTACTTGTGAGACTAAATTAAATTTATTCAATTTCTACTTTAAATGTACATTAAGAGTAGATACTTGCACAACACATCGTCGATTATTATAATGTAGAACTATTATTTTCTTGCACCAGCTGGCAAAGATCAGACCCGATCTTGTGTTGTTTCAGAACACTTACTGTAACAGTGCTCTTTTAACTACCTCTCTGCTACACAGGTTAGTGTAACTTCATGAATTTTAGGTGGACTGTCTACACCACAGACCACTTATCTTGCAAATTAAATCTATAAAGGAATCAAGAAAAACAGAGAATGAGAGAGAAGAGTCAAATCTGTCTCCCAAATTACTTACCAATTCTTCTGCAAAAGGTTCCCCAAAATCAGCAGTATTTATGTAGTAATACAAATAATTTAGATATGGCACATTTTCTTCTTGAAGCTAAATTTCACCCACAGAAGCAGCAGGAACCAACTTTTCCCTCTCTGCTTCTCTGTCTCTGTCTTGCCACAAGCAAATAAATTTTTTTTAAAGTAAGAAAAAAGACACACAAAGAAAACTAGACAGAAGCCTTCTCACCTTTGCTTTTCGAAGGACATGGCCTCGACACGGAGAATTATTTGACGAGGGAGGTCGCTTCAGAGCTGCTGCGCTGTTCACAGGTATTGAGCATTCAGTATCACTGGTATCACAACTGGAGATTGGAGAGTTTTCCAAAGTTCGGTGCTTGAAAATTGGAGACTAATAAACAGTGAAAACCCTACACTGAGTTTCCTCTGAATAGTCACATGAGCAATATTTTCTATCTAGACTTAGAACTGAAGACTTTTTTTAAAGAAACCATATTAATAATAATGATGGATAAATGAAAAAGAGGTTAGAACAAAAGAAAACAAAACAAATGTGTGTTTTGTGATGAAAAGTCAAGTTTGTTTTCTGGGATTAAACAACATTGGGTCATCTGGAGGAACTGACACATCCCTCTGATCCTTCTAATGCAGCTACCCAGCTGCTTCTGACACAGAGCCATAGCATGAGCCAGGGCTGCCAAGCTCCATCATGAATGTGTGAGATGCAGCCCTTGCAAAGGGTGACAGTGACTGATAGGGGACTGACACAAGTAGGTCTCCATCACTGCACGATGACTTGGTGCATTTAAATCTCCCTGGGATGGAGCAATGTCTCAGTTCATGCACTTTTACAGTCACTGAGGACAACGAAGCATCAGCATTTGTACATCATCCTAACCCATACTGCCTGGGATTCCCATGTCTACCTGCTCCCCGTTGCTGTAGAGAGTACACCCGCTGTACGTGAAGAATGCAAATAATGCAGAAAGGCATTTAGTTCTGCTCTTATTTCCTAGGCTTAATAAACCTTGTGAAAACTCTCAGTTCCCACTCATTTTACTGGAGCTGAGAAGCTCATGGTACTGGGATTTGCACGTTTAATGGCTTTGCATACCTGTGGGCTTGATGTTCCTGACTTGGGCTCAATAGCCAAGCCCAGTGTGATGCCACCAGCCAAGGCTTTCTTAAGGCTCTCCTTCACCTCGGTCAGTTCTAGCTCCAGGTTTACACGCTCAGCCTCCTTCTGCTTACACTCCTCTTCCAACTTCTTTAACTTGTCTTCAAGAATCACTTGGGTCTTCCTGCCTGTCATCCACAGTAATGTTATTATTTCAATAAGAAGCTTAAATTGACACTTACAGAAATTATTTTCTTTTCAAACAAGTAAGGAACAAGGTCTCTCAAAATCAGTGACATCACAAAAAAGTTACCTACTTTGCAAAAACCACTTTTTTCATGTAAAAAGTTTAGCAACAGAAATCAAATGCTTTTTTTCAGGTCCCTTCCCTAGTTTTCTGGTCTAGTTTCAAATCAGTATTTGCTTTGTTATTTTTCCATGTCATGAAAATATAATTAGCCAGCCAAATAAAATTATTCCTATGTTCTGCTTGTCTGAAGTCCCCATCAGTGTCATTTCATAGGGGTGTGTGTATATATATACGCACATATATATAAAAAATATGTATATAAAATAAGTGTATATATACACCTATACATATATATGATATATATTATATATATTTTTATATATATACAAAGTGAGTATAGACATTACAGAGTATTATTTAACATCAAAACCAAACCTCATGTAGTGGCATGTCTTCAGCACAGAATACAAACCTATTTGGATAATTAGGCCTACCCAGGGCAGAATTCAGCACAAAAAAAAGCACCTCATACCAGCATTGACTTCAATGGCAGCACGTAGATCTTTTCTTTCTTTTCGGAGCTGGGCCAGCCTATTCCGGAGCGCTTCTTTCTTCTTTAGCAGCTCCTCCTCCTTGCTTTGTAACCTCTTTGCATCTGCCTCCACACGATTCTTGCCATATTTGTATTGCTCCGCATCTGTATGTATTGGATTGTGGTTATTTACGGTTAAATTAACAGTAAAACTCTAAACATCACATGAAGCATTTCATGGTTTGAGAAACTGGTTTACCATCCCTCTTCCACTGACTTTTTCTCAAGGTCCGTGTTTCCCACTGAGTTCTGAAGCACAGCTTTGGAAATGATACGGGATAGACAGTTTGTTCTCTACATTTAGACGGGGAAGATGAGAAATACCAGTCACCTTATAGCACATTGGTTTTGAAAAATGGTCTTGCCTTTCTGTGTAGCAGAAGAAGGAACAGAAGGTCCTCTATCTCTGAACGCTTGATTTTTAATTGGAAGGGGTCAGAGGAAAAGCTACCTGCTTGCCTTTTTTGCCTGGTTTCCATTCCTACTTCAAGTACTTAAAGCACAAGTCTTTTCTCACCTGACATAAGAGAATACAAAGTTCTCACTTTTTTGATACTTGAGAGCTTTCTTTTTCTTTTTTTAATTTCCCATATAAATGCTTTCATTTCATGGCTCACATGTATCTGTGGTCTAATTTATATCACAGCCCCTTCTATACCTCTGCTCCAGTTGCAGACTCAAAGAAAATAGGTCAGCTAACAGATCACTGTCTGTCTGCATATCTGAAGGCAAAGTCAACTAAACCATTTCTGACAAATAGTTGTCAAGCCAGTTTTAGCTGGTCTTTAGTAACCGAGATGCCTTTACTCTCACAACTATCTATTCCAGTACCAATTGACCTGCATGGTTAGAAAGATACATACGTTTTTCCTGAAGTCTAACCCAAACTTCTCTTGGTGCCAGTAAATCCATGACTTCTTAAACATTTATCATGGGATTAAAAAAACACATTCTTTCCTTCTCTAGCAGATGCCGTATTTTTGAATCCATATTTTAAAAATATGATTATATTTCTTTTTTGTCTTTTCTTCTTTAAGCAAAGCAATCCCTATTGGGGATTTACTAGAGGCAATTCACCTGCCCAGAAGAACCCTCCTTCTGAATGTGCCACTCACCAATTGAAATCTCCTCTCTCTGAGGAAGCTTTTGAGCTGTGTGGCTGTCTTCATAATTTTGTTATACCTTTTCTTTTTCACTAGTGATAAGAGTGCTTCCCCTATTGACCAATATAGTGTGCTCACGTCTTTCTCAGCTCCTCATATGCCTCTTCCAACAGGAATACAGAATTACTCTCTGCCCCAAATGAAGAATCATTACCCTTTTTTTTTTCCCCTGCTGCCCTCATGACTTTGCAGCCATGGGTCGACATCTCATATTTGTTGTTCTCCATATGACAACCCTTTATCTCATGGCATGGCTGGAGAACTAATGAGTCACCAATGCACACAATATCTCCTATTCAAATTCTCGGTGGGCATCTCCTCCTCAGCCTCTCAGCCACAGAAGAACCACAGTGGTTCTTTATCTTGTTTGCTAAGAAGACAGCTATTTTGGGTGTCCTCATGACTCCACTCACAAGTGAGGCAGCAGCGAGGAGACATACTTACTGGACGCGGTGCGCTTCACACATGACACCGATTCAGATTTCTTTGGCTGGCTATTTAAAGTTCTCCCTTTTCCGGTGATCCCGTTAGCAGTCGCAGGAGGCTTCTTGCCTTTAAACTGTTTGAAAACAAAAGTACAAATAGGCTCCAGCTATTCCTGTGCCACTGGCATTACAGTCACCCTTTCATCAAGGGTAAAGCTTGACAAAAAGCCACCTGCTCAGAGAGCCTTAATAGAGCGCATTGATTGAGCTGGAGACGGTGCTTCCTCCAGAGATGTCGACGCTGAGAGCTGCCGGCTCAGCGGAAGCCACACCGGCAATTGCAGGATAACAATGGGATGAACTCCCCATCTCCGGTGGCATCGCAGTCTCCAAGTTATTTAAAACTGTGGCATTCACTATACTAAGAAAGCCATTGTGAGGCAGAAAAGTTGTACCTTTGAATAATTTTATACAGTAAAGCTTCTTGAAGCACAGGTTTGTGTTTTATTATTTCATATTTTTAAATGTTAGGAGTTAGGATACCAATTTCCTCTTATACAACTTCTAGCTACTAATTAGAAGTTTTTCTTACTTATAAAATGGCAACCTCTTATAATGGCCAGGCAAGCTCACAAGGTTAACAGAAACAGCACATTTCATGTCCAAGGGGTTTCCATTTAGAGGGCTCTCCTGTAATGAACTGAACCCTGCGAAGAGCAACACTGTCCTGACTAATCGTAGTGTTTCCATGGGGGACGCCTTAGCCAAGCACAGGGCATACGTGTGCCATGCACTGGTCACCTGCTTCCAAAAGCTTTCGAGGACTGAGCTGGGAGTGCAATGAGAAGCCTGCTGCTGCAGCCAAGGATCAGGGCAATTGATTGCTCAGGTCCACCACTGATTTTGCAACTTCACTGAATTCTAAACATTCCAATACGAAGTTTTTGTAAGGGTTAAGTGAGTTAACATGCAATATGACAGGTGCCTTATACAAAGGAAACACTTATCTATCTGTTCCATTTCAGATTAGATTGAAAACCACCTATCTTTGTGATACATTCACAGGCTTATGCCAATGACCAGCTTTTGGAGACTGGCTACGGGCTCTAGAGAAGGTCCCTGGCGTGGCTGGGAGCAAGGCTTGCTCTGCCCTCCTGCTGGGGTCTGCCTGTCTGCTACTGGGACTGAGCACACAGGATTTCATCTGCTCCGTAGCTTTGCATTTCAGCTGAGGTCCAGAAGGCTGAGGCTACCCTCAGAAAGCAGCTCAGATATAGGCGTAGGTTTTTTTCAGGGGAAGAAAATAACAGGCAGTAATTTAAATATGGTATATACACACTGTATACAATATCATTTAGTATATCTATAATATAACATATGTTATGAAACATATGCATATTCACAATATATATAACCATAGTACATACAATATACAGATTAGTAAAATTCTAGAGAGGCAAATTTGCTGTCACAGCCAGGTTGTATTTCACTTTTCTTTTTTCTTTTTGAAGTCATCACTGCCTAAGGAGACAGCAGGCAGCTAGATATGCATTCAGGCTAAGTTTGGAAGGTCACATCTATTTTTTTATTATCCACAATCTGTAAATCACCAAGAATTTGTGGGGAAAGCCTTTCCCAGGTGCCAATACTTCCACATCAGAATTTACAACTTAGCAAACCTGTTTCATCTGCAGTGAACTCATGACTAAACTCTATGCACTTCAGTGCTAACACTAAGGGACTGAAATAGCCCAAGGCCCTTTTAAGGTAAGAACCAGATAAACAGAACAGACAAAAAATAAAAAGCTTTGTTAAATATTAAATAGTACAGTACCTGTGAGCCAGATCCCCTCCCCACAGCAGAGGTATTAGTGACAGACTGAGCAGAAGACAGATTGGATGAGACAGGGTATTTGTAATGGTTAGAGGAGAGTTTGTCAGTAGATGACCTATTGGGTTTTCTGTCAGCTGGTGGATAGCGCGCAAAGATTTTTGGAGACGGCAAGTTATCGTACAGGCCTGCGTTATCATAAAGCATTTCTTCTCCAATGTTCCTGCTACGAGAAGAAGGAAAGCCATCTTCTGGTTCCCACTGCAACACATACACTTCGGCAGTTAGTAAACAATACACCATGCAGAACCTCCTAAGTGAAATTAAAACATTAGTACTTCTTTTGACCATACCAAGCCCTTGGTGTTTAGCAGACATAGGCTTATTGCTTACACTTGAGTCAAACTATTTAGAAAGAGCAGGAGGACACAGTGTGGAAAGGAAGCATTGCATTACATAGCTCATAGCCTCAGTCCTGTGCATTTTCCATAGTACGAGCAAACTGGTACTATCCTATCACCCTTGCTGTTTCATAGGCTGCACCTTCAGCTGTTAGCTCTAGCACTGAGGGGGCACAAGCAGACTGTGTTAACAGGGGGATACTCACAGGCTACACAGATGAATCTGTGGGATTACATCTGGTACATGAGTTGTTAAAAGTAATATGGCCTTACAGTTAGCAGAAGCCAAGAGGGTTTTTTCTTTTTTTTTGTTTTCTTTCTTCAGGCTATATGTCTTTCCAGTGAATACCAGCTGCTGGTATGCTAGTATTACATTTTATTTGATGGAGAATTATTATTCTGAGCTAACCAGCTAAAATAGCTACAGGCCATTCCTTTTTTTTTTTTTCTTTTTTTTTTTTTTCNTTTTCCTTTTCAGAAAAATGGAAAGCTCAACAGCAATACTCCAGTGATTCATTCAATTAATCTTAAAAGAAACCAACCTGGTTGCCAAATATCCTTCCTTAATCCACCCTGGCTGTGGCAGTACACTACTCATACAAAGGCTTGAGCACATCCAAGAACTACACATACAGACTACTCACCACACATGTGGTCATGTGTTGCTCCCCAGAGGGGTTTTCTACTATCTTTCTGACCTTACTAAGACATGATGGAGGACTGAACTTGCCAGTCCACTTAACACTTTGAAACTCTGAACTTCTCTTGAGTTCAGCCTTAGTGAAGGCCTTTCTGAAGCAGCCCAAATTAAGAGCTGACACAGGCTGTAGCTCCCCTATAAATCTTCCTGAGGACCACATATTGCTGTGGGTAAACATCCACTATGTGTTAAACCCTATAACACATCTGCCTACGATCAGCTCTGCAAATTATAAAGATGGAAGTGACAACTGTGGTTCTCCTTTGGGATGAGCAGTACCTGCTGTCATGAGGAATGCGGCCCCAGGGATTGAGTGGTTTTTGGGTTTTTTTTTCAACAGACACCAAAAAGTGTGTGGTGTAACTGAGTGAGTCCTTAATTTTGCCAGGTCTGGTGCGATCTCAAAAATACCCCCTCAAGTGAGTATTATATGCAAGGACTTGGCAACAAATCATCAACAGGCAAGTGCTTTCTATATGCATGTTGGCTCACATGCAGGTTAATGTAAACAGTATGTCCTACACCCCTAATACTCTGTAGGTGTGAGAGACATTTGCAGCCCCCAACCAAAAAAAATAAGAGTTCATTTGGAAACTGCCCAGTGGGGCTTTTTAGATAATATAAATTTCAGATGTCCATGCATTCAACACATGCAAACCATTTGTTCTGTGCAAATTCAATTCTTACCGATCCATTTATGCAAGGGACATCATCATAATGAAGTGCCATTCCACTCGGACAGGCGTAGCCATTGGCAGTGCTTCCCCGATATGGATTTGTAGATATAACTCGCCTGTTCATAAAACTGAATAAAGCAAAATAAAAATAATAAAAACCAGCACTCAAACCTAAGTCTACATGATGATTCAGTGGCATGTTTCCTGTATCTGATTATGTAGCCTGGAAGCACATATCTTCTCACCTTCTGCAGGAAAGCTGAGGACAGTTTTCCTTCTTTTGCTACTCACATGTTGCTGCTAGCAGCCAATATTACAACATATGTTCCTGTACTCCATTCTTACAGTGGGGATAAGACTGTGAAAGCCAGGAGGGCAACAGCTGTAACTGCTCAGTGCAATGTTTACACGGGAACCTGCTGATGTGGGTTATAAACCAGCTTGCCAGTGTCCCATAAAAGTTCCCTTGTTGTCTGCATCGGGGAGAAGCAGGTGTTTCTGGGTGTGTGCGCGTTCGGGGGGGGATGCGAACTTAGGAAGTGGGAGAAACAAGAATCAAATCCAGCAAAAATTTGTAAAAAAAATGGAACTTTGACGAAATCTAAGTTCACATATCTATCAAAATTTGCTAAATATTTTCTTCCTCAAAATCTGGGAATTTTTCATTTCCATATCAGTCAGAACTTTTGGCTGGGTAGCGTGTGCACAGTGGCACTGTGCTTCCCAACTCTCTGTCTGGGTAACTGTGCATGCAAATACTCCATATGCTCATTCTTGCTCTGTTTCACATGGTGGATCTGAGTCCTCTGGACACTTCAAAAGGGGTGTGTGTGTGTGTATATATATATATATAAAAAATCATAGAATCATTTAGGTTGGAAAAGACCTTGAAGATCATTGAGTCCAACTGTAAACCTAGCACTGCCAAGTCCACAACTAAACCATGTCTCTAAGTGCCACGTCTACCCATCTTTTAAATGCCTCCAGGGATGGTGACTCAGCCACTTCCCTGGGCAGCCTGTTCCAATACTTGACAACCCTTTCAGTGAAGAAATTTTTCCTAATATCCAATTTAAACCTCCCCTGGTGCAACCTGAGGCCATTTCCTCTCATCCTTTCACTTGTTACTTATATATACTGTTATATATATATATATATGTTTGTTTGTTTGTTTGTTTCCTCCCCTCTCACCAAAATCAACATTGCAGCTTGTTTTACTGGAATTCTGCAGAATGTATGCAAGATATCATGGACTACAATGGGCTTTGTGTTGGGAGCAAAGATCTAACAATGCAGAAAATGTCAGAATCAGGCCCAATAGCAATGACGATCCCAAGGGTGAGTTTTCCTTTGCAGCAACTGCTGAAATTGAACGAGATATAGAGTGAGATTCCAAATAATTTCTATAGCTTTAGGTGTATGTGAATGGGAAAACAAAGCTTTCCATCCCAAACAATGGAACTATTCAGACTCTGTGCTGACATTCATAAAATATGATAAAGCCCTATTAAAGCAGAAAGGGTCTTCTGTAGTGCTGGCCCGAGCTCAAGAATGCTGTGGTTTCAACAGTTGCTTTCTTTTGGCTTTGGAATAACATGGAGTCCATTGAATTTCTCATTCAGAGAGGGACAGACCTCATCCAACTGTGGCTCACCTGAGCCATGGGAGACCCAGGCTCACAGGAGGGATGATCCTGCCCAGTTTGGCGTGAACCTTTCATGGCAGGGCAGGGATGGAATAATCATTAGATGGAAGCTTTTCTTACTTCAAACAAACAACAAAAAGCCCAAGATAAATTCCATTACAAAAATATTTTAACTTTATCATATATCGTTCTTTATTAGACATTATTAAAGGGCTGTAGTTGTTTACTGTTCCTCTTAATGAGGAACATTACTCAAGTGTTTCTGTTTAGTCTGAAGGACTGCATTTGGAGCCATTACTGTATTTCTTTCTAAGTAGAGTGATGCATAATAACCATGTCTGAAAACTGGATATTCATTAACAACATCTGATGCACCTGTAGTAACTATTTCCCAAAGGAAGCTAAGATTTATCTAAGTATCTGCAAGCACTTTATAAGCATTATTTCACTAAGCCTCATTAATTCTGTTTACAGATGCATCCATGTAAGTTAATTGTATTCTGAAACTGCTCAATGGGAAAGCAAATGGAGAAAACCTGCTTGGAAGCATTTTTTCTTCAGCCTTTCCTAGGCACCTAATGCTTTAGATGAAGGAAATTGATGGGACTATTAATGAAGAGCCGATCGTTTTGCAAAGCATCAGTCTCAGGAAACGAATAACCAATAATCCTGAAGTGACTGTGATAATCAAAGCTTTAATGATAACTGCAGTTAATTTGGAATACCGATATTCATTCTATGAAGGGCAGCAATAGTATTTTATTAACACTTAAGTATCATTGTAATTTCTCCTCATTTTCTAGGAGTAGCTGAAAATCAGCAGACAGCTACTCTAGTTGCTTATCAACAAGCTCTTACAGTCTTTTAAAGACACCCAATGAATTTTAACTAATTCTTAATGGGGGAATTCTGCTATTTTGCAAGTTGTTTGACATTCCTTTCTAACATGTGGTCTAGTTGCATATGTTTTTTCACTTGGCTCCAATTAATATCACATTTGTTCAGAAAAGGAAAGCCAAGCAGTATGCAGGGGGAAAAGGTTTACATTCTATTTCTTCCTTAAATGTGGTTATTGCTAGATGCTGACTGAAGCAAAAATACATGTCAACACAGGATAAACTTTTTGAGCCCTATTAAGTTCAAAACAAGTATTAATGGAGGTCTGTAAGCTAAGTGCATTTTGATTCTATCAGAATTACCTAGTTTTCACAAGACCGGGCTTGTGGTAACACTGAGTCACTTCGGTTTCTATCAGAAGTCATTCAAACCAGATCCTGAATGAAGCTGCCCATTTTCTTTTGTTAAAGCTCTCTTAACACTTCGCTAATGGCAAGAGAGTCTTCTTTTGGAAAACTCTGAAGCTTTTGCCTTTTCTTTTTTGCATTTTCAGTCTGTTTAAAGTTATGAAGGGCAGATGGGTTGTGATTCGCTAACATATTAAGTCACACAAATTCCAAATTTGTGTGGGTAGTCTCATTTTGCAGTGAGATGAGGGATGACGCCAGCTGTCTTCTCAGGCCACCCGCTTTCTGACCCCGGGAAACCACAGGGTACATCTGCAGCACGGCATCCCGCCTGTCCCAACCATTCCTTCACTCCCGTTTCTAAACAACCTCATGTAGCCAAGGAAAAATGACAGTCTCTTCTCACCAAAGACTGCTTTTATGCCTAAATTGATTTGAACATGTAAATCACTATATATGCTAAGTATGCATTACTCTCCTTAGCTCCGGATGGGTGATGGGGAATTCACTGTACAGATTTGCAATTTAAACAGAGTTTCTGTGCTGCGCCCTAGACACCGTCCCAATTTCCACCTCCTAAATTAAACCCCAGAAATTAATTGGACTGGTGTGAGCTTGATGAAGTTTTTAATTAATCAAAAAAGAACTTGAGAAGGAAACACTGAGAATATAACTATCCAAGACTTACTTAAATTTGCTGTGCATTCTTAATGTACAGCATATATATTGGCCAATATATGCTGTACGTATGGGCTATATGTACAGCAAATACAGCCAACAGATAAACGTGAGCTACATAGCCGCATATTTATTTAATTTTCAGCATATTTGCCTTCTTCCAGGGATAGCTCTAAGTATTCAGGCAAAATAAAATATTAAAATATAGCATTTGATAAGGAGACTTACTGAAAAAATGAGTAAAGATTTGAGTAAAGTTGGATGGTGTCTGCATCTTTTTAGCAGGATGCCAACACAATAATCATAAACACATCTATCAGGCTGCGATGCTGAAACACTTCAGAAGTTCAGTATCTGGCAAAGGGGGGTGGATTTTGATAAGCTCTCTTGGCACCAGAGTTAACATACAGATATAAATTATCACAGTACTGGAAACACCCGGGTAGCTGAACGCCTCTCACCAGAAGGTCTGTTTGGCAGCCTGGATGACGCTTGCTGTCATTTCCACATCGATGTAGTCGTAGTGCAGCGCTCCGGGGTCTGTCGAAGACCCCGTTTCTGCCAGCAAAATTCCTATCCATCTGCCCATGTCTTCAGAGGAGGATGCCTGCGAGGAGAGGGCAAGGGTGTACATCAGGTCTTTAGTCTGCTACTGACCTGAGCGTTATTTCAAAATGGCACAGTCTTCTTGGCTGACAAATTGCTACCATGTTGTATGAGAGGCTCTGGTTTCTCTCTGCTGAACCCCAGGATTTCTTATTAAATCTGCTTTGCTAGAAGGCGTGCACTTTAAGTAAGCTATGTGCTCATCAGTTATGATGTAATACGAAGTGGGCAATCTCCAAAAAAGAAGAAAAAATAATTGTTTAAGGCTAGTGGATTTAGATTCAAGTCATGCTTATTTTAGAATTCAGAAAATTGAAAGCTGTAACAGAATTATTTTGCTATGCTAGGTTGGGGGATTTTTAGTTAGGATGACTCCTAAGAAGAAAATCTTAGTCCTAAGTAGAAATGAGAGAAAAAAAAAATGAAACAGTAGAAGAAATTTTAGTGCTGGTTTTTGAAATATTCCAATACATTTGTCTAGATGATGGCATTTATATTCCTAATGGCACAAGTACAAACACAAATACTGTTAAAATAATTTTTAATTTTTCATGTTTTGCTTCAAGTCACCAATTGCAAAGTTAAACACTAGCTAAATAAATAATGGAAAAAAAGGGGCGGTAAGGAAACTGTGCATTTTCTAAATTTCTCTTTCTTTTTAAATACTTCATTGCCTTTCACAGTTTCTTGACCTGCGTTCTAGTTTTTCAACTTCTCTGAATTGCTCACATGTAACAGGTCTGTTTGCAAGGACAGGAGACTAACATGACCTGTATTTGGAAATCCAAAGTGTCAAAGTGTTCATCCTGCCACTGAAAACAAAAGGTTGCCTCCTCCTATACCTTCATTATACTTGGCTTTAAATGTCTTCTCATTTCAGCTTTCAAAATATGATGAATAAGGCCCCTCAGAAAATCCTGACCCACCTAACACAAGTGAAGGTATGACCTTCACAGTGCAAGGAGCGTACCAGTGTGTACACGTGTGGTGCGTCAAGAGACTCACCAGGATGCTGGCATCCTCTACTTTCTGACTGCAGAATTACCTTAATACAGATACAGTCTGAGCAAAAGTGGTTCACATAAGTAGCAGACAAATGAGAGTTAAAAGAGCTCTAGAGTTCCCATCAACAGTGATCCGTTATTTAATTATTGCTAAGTTATTTACCCAAAGTAATTATAGCCCTGATCTAAAAGTGTGTATAGAGAAGGAGCAGGGATATTGTAGTATCAGGTCAAGTGAAGGTCAGTGTCGAGAAAAGCATCTTACTGAGACTTCTGAACTGCATTAAATCTTAGTTGTCTCTTTGCCTACAACTCTTTTTTTTTTTCTCCTTCCAGTATTTATTATCCAGCTCTGCAATAATATTATTCCAAAGATTTTGTGAATGGCCAGGTTGTATGCAAGTGCTTCTCTAATTTAGCTTGTGGGTGTTCCTACAAGTCACAGCCATTAGCAACCACCGCACCTCGAGCACAGCGACCTCCTGCCCGTTTCGGAGCAGGCGGAAGGTCAGGGGATGCTTCGAATCCAGTCCCGGGATGACTTCGCAGCCACGGAGAGGGATAGAAACAATGTGTGTCTTCAGATCTGTCCTGTCCTTGTGGAAAATGAGTTTATTATCTTTCACTCTGCACCACCGCTCACGCCAACGGTTATTTGAGAGCACGTTGAGATATCCTGCAATAAAATGAAACATGAGATATTTTACTCCTGACTTCTTTTGAAAAGACAAAAAAAAAAAAAAGAAACTTACTTTTCAGTGTAATGCTAGCACTTAAACAACTTATTCCTCTTATAATAGAAAGTCCAGATGGATTTTAGGAAGACAAATAAATGACCCTGCCCCACTTCTTTTAATGAAAACTTTCACTGTGCCAATAACCTAGAAAAAAAGCATATAAAGATTTGATCCTGCTCATGTGCAAATGGCTGTTCTGTTAGTCACTGCAGCGGCTGGATGAGCAGGAGCACACCGATCCCCAAGACTTTAGTCTTGCGGAGGGCCAGTGATAAAAAGGTACGTACACAGCCAACGTACTCACACAGAAGACCCACCTTCTCCATGTGTAATGGCTTTGATAACTGTGGCTCACCAAAATTTTCTGGGAAAATCACAGCTCATGTTATATAATTAGGTGATGAGCTACCTTCTGTAACAGCCAAGACCAGTGTTTTAAAGACCTACTAAGCATTGATGTCATGTGTTTTAATTTCATTTAGAAAGAAGAATGCATGTTTGGTTTGCAACACTTTTAAAGCGGAATTTAAAATATTGCTACCAATGCCCATAAAAATAAAAATCATATTGGTTTAAAATTCAAGAAGTAAATGTATATGAAATTTAGCTAAACTTTAGGACAAAAGTTTAAACAAAGATTTCCCCCCCTCCCCCAGGGATAATACAGTACCCTTACAACAAATCAAAATTTCATTAACGAAGTGCCTTTTAAAAAAAAAATGCTTTTCTTATCATGCTCTATATCGGACACAGTGTCTAGGCATATAATATCATTAAATGGGCAGTGTTTTGTGTTTTTCCTTCTCTGTCCCATAGCAACAATCATTCCAGACTCAAACCTTAAAATCAAGACAATGCCAATTTTCCTGCCTTATTTAGTTTGGGAATGAAAAAAAAAAAAGAAGAATCTTTTACTTTTGCTTCCACATTACAACCAGTACATGAATTCAGCATGTTGCTGCTTCCAAACAGGCTATGAACAGGGAAACAAATGATATCTTGCACAGGCCAGAATTTATGTAAAAAACCTGTCTTCTATCTCAGGTCTGATTTTCATTTAATCCCTTTGGATAGCTATCTCTTTGGTTTTCATTAAAGCTATGACTTATCATTCATTTTTCTGGGTTTCCTTTCCAACATTATGGTTCCAATGTCAAAGCTCAATCCAACAGGATATGGCAGATCAGAATTGCGCACATCTTGGAAGGTGCCATAAAAAAAGGAGGATGTGCACAATCCTCTGATTTTGGCTCCTTGTGATGATCACACTCTCCAGCTTTCCTCCCTCCTCCTGTAACAAAACCCTGTATAGCTGTGCATTATAATATAATCCCTGGAAATGGAAAACCCTTCATGTGCAAGCCAGCTGGCTTGTTTTGGAATGAGAATCCTTTTTTTCAGACAGTACTTTTTTCCCCCTCTGCTCCCAATGCACCTCTCAGAAAAGCTCTTCCAAACCCTCCTACTTCACTTGAACTAAGCAGGATCCCATGCTTTTCCTCCCACATATCCCTACTTAAAACTTCAACAGTTGACATGACCAAAATGCCTTGAGTGTGCTCCCAGTTGGGACATTAGCACTTCAGCTTAGCCCAGGCGGTCAAAGACCAGTGATGCTGTAGGGAAGAGCTTTGCCATGACTCCAAGTGCAGGTGGGTTTCCATTTCCGCTCTAACTGGGTGTCCCCTGCAGCCCCGCTGGGCCTCCTTTGTTCATGGGAGGTAGAGCCTTTTAAAGTGTAGAAGTCTTCAACTGTGGAGCAACCTCCCAGAGGGCATTGCACTAAGCCAAATTTCTGGTGGTGAGAAACTCCTTCTGCAAACACTTCCTGCAATGACCAAAACCTAGACACTTATATATTTTCCTACAAAATCTGCAAGTGGTGTTGTGTAGAGCCAAATGCAGGCAATAGTAACGGCTATACTTATGTCCATATCCGAAATAATGATAGAAATACTAGGAACTAAATTGTGCAGCTGTGGTTAATGTCTCACACAATACAGAATAATCAATGGAGTATGAGACCCCGGAAGTTTGGGCTTTTATGGAAGCCAGATGCTTCAGACAATGCATCTGGCTGGACACAGCTTTTCCCAGCTGTTCTTTTGGTTGATAAATCATGTGTACTTAGCTGATGTATAGACATATATACACACACTTATTTAATCAAAGATTGCTTATGTGAATGATTCCCAAAGTGTGCCTTGAGAGCCACCTGTGATCTATGAAGCTCTCGCTGGTGGTCCATGGATCTGCTTCTTTCGCATTGGGCAAGCATCTATCACACTTCATGCACCGATGAGTTCTGCCAACTGCTGCCTAATCACAGATTTCTGGGTTTCCCAAAGTTTTCCTAGTCAACTAAAGGGGAAAAGGCAAATCCAAATTCAGAATCTGGTGCAACTGCTTCACAGCTTTCTTTCTATGGAAATTTTTTTGGAAGGGACTGGGAGAAGGCTGTGTTTAACTTTATTCACGTATGGAAGTGTTACTTAATACTGCAGCACCAGAAGGCAAACAGGAGAATGTAAATCCGTTACATTGTTTGAAAATACCAGAGCTGTGAGGACATCAGCTAAGTGCATTGCACAAAGTCCTAAATTCTGAGCAAACGTTAACAGCTAAGATACAAAACAAGCATTTTCTGCACGCCTTTTTGTATACTTCCTTGGTGCTGCCAAGTGCTACAGCTGTCATATGGAGTGATCAACATCAGAGTTAAAATAGCTTAGTAGAAATTTGTTACTTCATTGAAGTTTTACCCAATATGTACCACTTTAGGAACCCACAATTAAACTCAAATCACTTTGGGTGAGGCCAGTCGACTGCTGTCTTGATTGCTATCCCATAAAACCTCATCATGATCCATCATAAAAGACTTGATACCTTCCCAAGAACTTTCTTCTAATTGCTAGCCTAAATTTATTTCATAGTTCAGCCTATATTCATTTTATACCCATTTGTTTGAAAACAGCTCTTGTTTCTTTCTGCTTTTTGTCCACACTTCTCTTCCCCCTCACCTTTGCAGAGAGCAATGATATTCCTTCTGAGCCTGTGCTACCATTTTATTTAAAAAGTCAAGTTCTTCTAGTCTCTTTTCAAATGATAACTTCTTGATTACTCTACTCCTCTTTCAGTCTGAGTGCATCCTTCTGATGTTGGTGGAAGAATTATGGCAATAAAAGCACTTTCTGAGGAATTTCTAGGCTAGAATTTTGTACAGGTTTAGTCGCAGTGTGCATTTAAGGCTCAAAGAGAAAAATCACTTACCACATGTTGGAACATCTTCTTCAGCTGATGAGGTCTGTTCATCTGTTGACGGCTTTTTCTTTCCTAAACCAATGATCTTCGTTATTTTTTTCCCTGTTACTTTAGTCACAGTGCCCTTGGCTTCTGATTTTGAACTTTTTTTCCTCTTCACTATTAAGAAAGCAAAAGTGTGTATTTTAGTGTGTTTAAATTAACCAACGAATAGAAAGAACCTGAATAAAAATAGTAGTTCAGACAAACAATCCTGTGCAAGATGAACATTTGTACAAAAGTTGCAGACTGCAATGAGATAAACATTATATGCCCTCTTTAATGCAGATGCCTATAAATAACCTCTGTGCTATAAAAATCATGGCATTCAGAAGGATAAGAAAACCAAAAATCAACCTTCTAATTTAATTTAATCTAATCAATCTGAAAGTCTCTTTCCACAGCAGTCGTCATCTAATTTATCTATATGACTGAGGCACCTGCATATAAATTTAGCTCACATGCACAAGAAAAAAAATCCAGCCAGACGATCCTTCATTGTTCCTAAACATTTACCTCAAATACTTCAACAATTAAGTACACAACAAAGACAAAATATGCTTGCCTAGCAAAAATACTCCTGCCATGTACAGTTAGGTTAAGGTATCTTATTACAATGGACCTTTTTAGAAAGATAAGACCTATAAATTAACTGCTAACAATTAAATTAGTGGGATCAGTATAAGCATTCAATGGTTAGAAGTTGGCACTTTTTGTGATCATGAGGGCTTAGAAAGAAAAAGCTCTGCTGAAAAGAGGTATTTTGCTAACATCCAGTCTATTCTTCCATTAACTTAATACAATACTAGTAATATTACGGCTCTGTGCAGTGAGGCATGTTGAGCTGCTGAACGTAACATCACAAGGACTAAGGATATCATTTTTAAAAGTGCCTATGTGACCAAAATCCTAATAAATTAAAAAAAAAGGTTCTAAGATTAAACAGAATCAGAAAAAAAGACCTTTTATTTGCAAAACAGAACAAACTAAATGAACTTTCAGAAATTGCATTCAGTGGCCTGATTCGGATTCCATCAACAGAGCAAAAGTCTCTCTGATAACTGAAAGGGCAGCAAAAATATCCATCAACTTGCCCTGATACATGATTTTGATGAAAAATACATTTAGGATAGTTACTGATTGAGCTGCTGTAACTTTATCCCTGACATATCAATTCCCTTTACAACAGGGAATATTCAGTGCTTATGGAGTTGTGTAAACTGAGGAAAAAAAGGACAAAATTTTCATATGAGAAATGACTATATGAATTGATGAACCGGGAAGAAGAATGCACGGAAAATAGAGAAGCAGTTTGGGACTCATAATGGGATAATTTATCATATTTAGTTTAATTGTTAGGAATCATGGAACATTATTTAGAAATTGTATCTGTAGCCAAGACTGTACAAATCTGTCACCTGCTGCATGTGGTGCTGAGGGGGAAAGGCACCTTTTCAGGCGTGGATAGCTGTTCACAGCAAACTCCAATACAGCGACGCATGTGTGCAAGCAAAGGTCTAATTCTCCCTTCCTAAGGAAAGGGTGTTCACAACTTATATTGTGCTCTCCAAACACGCAGTGAGCTCCTGTGTTCGAGGGAGGAAGGCCACCCGTCCCATCTGCTCATGTCACCCCCTGCCCGAGGGACAACCCAAAGGCAGCACCTGCCTGCAGCCAGGTTTCTGTCCCATGCAGCGGCAGTCGATGACTGGTGGGGAGGAGATGAAAAGCACTGAAAAAAGCCAGAGACTGAGAAAAACTCATCTCTCTGAGACAGAAGCCCAAAGGAACCATTCTCATGCGTGTGAACAGACAGTGGAATAAGCCTGCTTCAGTGCTTTTTTGTTTTTCTGTCCTATCTTCCCTTCACACTGCTGTTTTATTTTCCTGCAGAACTGAGAGGCAGCAGAAATAAGGCCTTCATGACTTAATCTTTTCGAGTCTAAAGAATATACTGATTGCCTGACTGCCAGTGATTTTTGTCACAAAAGCCTTTTCTTCTCATTTCCTTCCCCACAGCAAAACGAGCAGCTGGTTAAGAGTGGAGTAGAGGCTGGCTGATGGGTGACGGCTGGAGATGACTGCTCTGGAGTGTCCCTTCCCACGTACTCCCTTAAGCGTTTCCTCTCCATTGTTTAAAAAAATAGTGTAACTTCATCCAGAACCACTTAAAATGATGCCAGGGATATTTTAATCTCCTTACAGTTATTAATGCCTAATATTTTTATTACTACATATCAAAGGCCACAATTTTCAAAAGCAACTGGTATTTTTAATTACCCTCCTTGAGACATCTAAGCTGGGCTGGTTTTCTAGCAGCACATGCTCCATCAGCATGCCTCTTGTGGGGCACCTAAGCCACCAGGCACTTTTGGACATCATGGACAACACAGCTTTTGGGTCACAGATGTTTCTCAGCAGGTTTCAGAGGCTAAAACAGTAGTGCGCTTTTTGAAGGCTTAGTAGATTTTATAGGGTGAAATCTAACCATGTACCACAACTTCTAGAAACCACAAAACCTGACATTGTTCTATACTGTTGGGTATGTCAGAGATCTGTATAGTCAGGAAATGTTGGAAAACGACCCAGGGAGAAGATAAAGGAAATGAGTCAAGAGGCGAGACAGCACTGGCACCAAGGTCGGTATTGACATTGTGCTCACCGCAGCTCACGTTACCCTTCAGCTTGACAGCTGCAGTAAATGTCTTATCTTAACGATACCATTGCTATATGGCAAGTTAACAAAGTCACAGAATTTCTTCCGCTTTGGGGAGCAGAGAGGGGAGTGGGGAAGAGAGCATAGGGGTTGAGTTTTTTAGGTATAACTGAGCCAAAATTCCCTCTGGGCTTGGGATGTGCCTCTGTTAGATTATAAAGACTACAAAACATGCATGGCTCCAAAGTAGCATATGTAAAATTATATAGATATATACTCACAAACCCACTGATATTACATGATTATATACATTTTAGTATGTTAATAGAAATAATCATACATAATAGTTTATATATCTATGTTTCTGTGTATATACACACACATATATATACTTAACACACTCATGATTCTTTCCTTCTAATATTCCATGATAGATTTTTTGCTTAGAACCTATACACCCACTATTTATGTTGTCACTATACAGTTACAGTTACTAAAAGCAACCATTAGTTGCCTATAGTGGTCGCCCAAGCTCTAAAAAACTGTACTTTTGAACACACAAAAGGCCAAATCAAAATTTCTACATTCTGTTTCCTTACACTAATTATATTGATTTTACCTGCACAATGACAACATCAAAAGCCTTCTGTTACTGCAAAATTTTAAGGATTCGCTCTTGACATAATTCCGCTTTCAAGTTAAATTGAATCCTAATAAAAATATTCAAAACCTTTACTGCCTATTTTTAAAAGACAAAAGCCAGGTATTTCACTACCTATTGCTCCCTATATGCACATGTTATTTACACCAAGCATCTCTGGATCTGAGACGTACCTTGTTCTTTCCCATTGCACACAGTAGTGATGCCATTTTCCACAGCACCCTCCCCATCTGAGCTTGGCCTCTCAGACGACAACTTCTGCAGGGACAAACAGATTAGCTGACATACAGTGTTGGCACCTTCGCCGAATGAAGTGCCATGAGTCAATTTAAAAGTATGCTTACTGTGAAATAAAACACACTTCAAGCTCTCATCCACTTGGAAGACAAATAGAAGATAGTAAAAAATTCAGTTTTAGAGAGTTTTCTTACATTGCCATACAGGCTTTAGAAAAGCACAGAAACCACAAAATAGGTCTGTATTTGAAAGTACAGTCAAAACAGTGAAATAATCACAATTCAATACCTCTTATTACACAATATATTTTTAATTAATTTCTAGACTCTAAATGTTGCTGTTTATTAATCTGCTAAGCAATGAACAATTACATGGATCAGATAAGAATAATTTTAAAATTATTTCTTTAAAAAATGCTTCACATGCATTTACAATTACAACTTATCAGACAATGGTGCATTCCTACATGGTGCTTCAGTACTTTCGATATCCGCAAAAAAGAGACTTTTGAAATAGATTTTCAGCACCGATTATTCTGTAATGCTTGCGCACAGGATATAGGATGACACGGTAAAGAGCTTATGCCGGCACAGTTTTGGTAACCACATTACTCATCAGTGGTGAAGCCATGAAGAAGATGTACAGATTAGCACAAAAAGCAACAAATGAGAAGTTTTGTTATCCTTTTTCATGGCACGCATTTTAGAAAACAACTATTTTATGACACTTTCAGTTACTTTGTTAATACTCTGCAGGTGTGTGAAAGCATGCAAACACAACAGCATTTGCCTTGTGAAATCAGAAGGTCTGAGCTGTCATGGAACATGCTTTACTCTCACTATCCCAGGTGCAATGCAACGTTACACTACTGACTGTGGCATCCTTCCACCACAGGGGTAGAACTTGCCATCAGGAATTTGGTGACGAAACCTTTGGCAGTGGAACTTTTAAGCAGGGTCTGCAGAGGGGTCTGCTCACATGGATGCCTTAACAGAGCAGGGGCTTGAAACAGTGCTGGTAACGTACTGATCGTTCACTGCAGGGTTGTTCTCCTTCCTAATCTTTGCTCTCATATCCTGCTGAGTCAAGGCAGCAGAGACAATCACATGTGAATAGCCAAGTTTCTGTGTTGAGACATGAATGCTTGAAAGGGTCTGCCAAAACAGTGACCTCAGCATGCCCAGGGAGATCTTCAAGAGCTAATTCTCAAAAATAAAAGGCTCTCCCTTAAAACTTTCGTATAATCTTCAGCTATTCTTCCCTGAAGTTCACATCCCTGCTTGCTCTTTGCACTTGACAGAGAGCATCTCTGCATCACAGCACACGTATCAGACCTGCTTAGTCTGCACCCTAACCAGCTGAAGGGAAGCTGCTAATGGATACACGCCAGTCTGCTGGTTGTTCATGACCAAATGAACAGACATGGCAGAAGTCTTAATTCTGTAGGATGTGTGCAAGTATCCAAACAAACAAAAATGACACAGGGGCTAATAGTCTAAAACAGTAGCACAAGTCAGCAAATAGTTATTGAAAATTGCCCCAGAAAATGGTCTAACATGAAAAAGTTAATACAGGAAATCCAGAACATAAATTCAATTTCAGCTTTGCGGTCCGAACATCCCCTAAACCATGCAGTGTCTAGCTGTGCCTCTATAGTAAGCAATCACAAGGAATTCTGCATTCATCATTTTGATAACTTTACCTTTTCCAGCTCCATCTTGTGTACTGGAGAACTAGACAACGGCCCATCGGAGTCTACCGCTCCTGTACAGTTGCTGCACACATCTTTTATAACCTTAAGAGACAAGGCAAAACTTATTAATTACTCATAAAATACAACTCAGAGAAAATATATATGAACGTGAAGGGAGATGGGAAAGAGAATCCCATAGACATTTCCTAGGCTGGCAGGTGTCACGCAGGCTACCACTACACCAACTTCTCCGCACCGTCTCTCTAAGTCATTTCATGTACAACCTGGAGGAGACATAATGTCTAGAGGTGGAAGGTTTCAGTTTCCAGACAAGCTAAGCTCCAAGGCTCTCCTGAGTAAAGAAACCAACAGCGCTGCTGATTTCCATACGCTAGTTTTGCAATACAAACTCAGCTGACACCACGAAATTAATTTCATTATGATGACAAAAAAGTGGCATTAGATCCAAGGTCCTGCATGTCAAAAGACAAGGGTTTTGCATAGTACACTACCCAGATGCTCTTTTTTTTTGCTATTGGAGAATTAATGAAGTGCTGATCAACTTACAGTTAATACTGCGCAGTGGTATTTTGTGGTATTTTTGTATTATACTTGCACATTGACATAGAGGTATAGGTCAAAGTAATTGTAAATATGTTCTTGGAAATGGGAATGGCATTCAGTCTGCTTTTAAAAAGTTAAAGAAAAATCCAGAACTGAATTCACTGAGATTTTTATAGAATTTGAAGAACTTCAAAACGTGAAACTATATAAATGTAAAAACACACAATGAGTAAAGACATTTGATGATTCCCTATAGGCATAATTATGTTTTTTATCTCTCATGAGGTTACCACCAGCCCATTATCAGTCTGAAATTGCTTGTGCTGATGAGAACAGGTCCTGACTCTCCATCCAGACTCACGCCGAGGGCGTGCTGAGGGTGTGTAATCAGCACACCACTGAGTACAGCCATGAAGCCACGTAAGGACACCAGCGCCAAGCGAGCTAAGAAAGAAAGGCATCCTACTCTGCTGGAAGCACTACCACTAGACATGCAAACTTTCTCCTTCACATGTACATGTATGTGTTTACATATCCAGCTCCTCCCTTCACACTGTTTACAGCAAGCTCGGCTGGCAGACAGGAGGATCTGGCCTGAGAACTCCCAGTTCCAGGGAAAACACCAATTAGCTAACTGTCAAAATCCACAGTTCTTTAAAGGAGAGGAAAAGCAAACCAGCAAAGAACATCTTTTCAGTTTTGAACTGAACAATTTTGATGCAGAAACCATTAAAGAGCTAAAGATGGCACCAAACAGTCCTTTCACAGCCTTGAAGTTCCCTTTAAGGGTGAAGCTAAACAAATCAAATGTTTATGGGCTTACAAAGACCCTACTGCTACAACTCATGAGCACATCATAAATTACAGGCACTATATGCCATAAAGAAAGAAAGAGCATCAGCCCCGTTTTACAGATGGAGAACTTGGGAACAAAAGAAAGATTAAATCACTCCCTCAATGTCACATAGAAAAAAAAAATCTAAGCAGAGGAGGGAAATGAACCTACACTTTTACTTCTGAGCTAGTATCTTAAAGCACTTCAGCATCCTTTCTTGACTGTCTGAGCTTCCCTCTATCTTGTCCCAGAATCATAAGCACAGTGTTCATGGCACTTGGCGTCTTTTGTAACGGAAAATTTATACATATATGTGTTGCAGAGCATTTGCACCTCAGAGTTAAACATAGCCCTAAATTCCCCAAAATAATAATAATTTTTTTAATGTGTGTTGTTTTATTTTCAACTGCTGGTCCTCAGTATGGTGTAAATACACTGCTGTTTTCTTCCTAGAGAAATGTGACTGTACTGCTTCTGGGAACATTCATCTCTGTCTCCTGCATGACCCTGATTCAATGGCTCATGTTTTCAGCATCTGCTCACACCACACAGTTAGTTAATTTTGGCAAAGGCAGACAGTAATGGGAGTTACAGAGAGAACAGAGGGAAATGATTTGGCAGCACTAACTGAATAGTATGTGCAAAGTCATGCACTCAAGTAAAGCCGGTTCTTATCATACCTCACATATTTAAGGAGAAGCTGAAGTGTTTAATTGGGTTGTAATTAAATTTTGATTAAAAAAATGACACACTATCAAGTGGAAGTTCATGGCAAGATCTGAAGTAAATGCATATTCAAGGAGCCAACATTTCATTTGGGTTCAAGGGGTTCACTGGCAAAGACTTGCTCATCATCTTCTATGTGCAATGTAATTGTGTTCGATGCACAGCATAAAACTCATACTTCTACAGCTCACCAGGATGAAATGCCTTTAATATATAATGGTTGCCTGGATGCACTCTCTATAATTACGTTTGCAGACAGCTGCCATTATAAATGTGGTTTTCACATGCTTATAGCTTTAACTCAAAATTTTAAGGATAAAACATTCCACCAGTGTTGCCAACTTGCATAATTTCAATCACAAGACTCGGCGTTTTTGTCAATTTTTTCTATGGAGTCTCCTGGAGTCATATGAAAACAAAAGATCACTATTTTCATTAAAAAATAGCTGTGAGTGACAGTGGGGAAAGGAGGTCAGCAAACTTCTATCCATTTTAATGAAATGTGTGAAAATATGAATAAATGTATCTCAATGGCTCCAAAACTAGAAAGCAAATAAAAGGAATCCCCAAATGTGTTATTTTTAATAAAATGGCATAATCTGGAAGGCTGTACTGAGAATACTTTGTAACGGCACACACTCCATTAATACTTTAAGTTTTCCCACACATTAGAAAAGGGAAATCACTCTCTTTTTCTCACCACAAAAGCCTTCGTACATTAAATATACACAGACACAGGGTGATCTGCCAGGAAAATCAAACTGAGATCATAAACAGACTATGCATTCAAATATTTAAAATATATAAGTAAATGTAATCAGAAAACTGAAGACCTTTCATTTCTTTGGATAGCCTCAAAACTAAATATATTTAAAATAACCTTCTGTTATTCCATTGGAAGAACTTTAAATACCACAATTACCATTACAATGTTACAATTAGTAGAACTTCAGAACTGCCTCTTTCAAATGCAGACCTGGAAAAAGCTTGTGCAGCCTGAACGATTTTATTATTCCTTATTTATGTTATAGAAAGGTCTTGAATCCCCAGCTGGATCAGGATATACACCAGTGTATCGCATTGACTGCAATGACATGAGGAATAGAGGGAAATATTTGCAGGTACAAAGCTGGAAAGATTCCCTGCCCCAAGTCATTGACAGTGATGGGTGAAGTCAGTGGAATTTCTGCCACGTGGTGTGTCTGGAACATTTCTCTCTTTGAAACTATCTTACTATACAAGCACTAACATTTACTATAAAACCTTCATACCTGCCGTCACCTACAAATTTCTAGAGTTATTATATCTTCTTTTAAATGACAAGCCATGACTACAGGCAAAATACCCTACAGGCAAAGTCAGAAGAATCAAATTAGATTTTTCCAGCTACCTTCAAGGAAGCAGGCTTCAGATAAAAAGCACAAGCTATGCAGTAAAAGCAGAAAGCTACCTGCTTGCCAGCCAGACCCTGCCACACAGAAACCCAACAAATTCTGAGTAAAAGTACTAAATTTGTAGCTGGTTCCTTGTAGTTGATCTCTTTGGGACCTGATAAGGAATAAGACTGAGTCTTCCTGCATTTGAGGAGCTCGTAGACCTCTCTCCTGGTGGATACCACGGGACAAGTTCAGGCTACAGGCTATGCTCACCACAGGGGTGTGATTACAGCATCTCGTCTCGTCTTGTCTTTTCATGAAACTCACAGGAGAAGCTCACACTTTTAATATGATCGAGCTCAAAAGTGATTAGGGAGAAAGCTGGCGGCCTGACTGCACATTTGCTTCACTTCTGTATGTAACCAGGCTAGAAATCCATCCAGCCAACCCACCCCCTCATCCCCATCTACCCACACGTTTCACAAGAAACAGGACGGGCTAAATCCCCTGCCTCTTGTCTTTGCTGCTTAACTCTGAAGACAGGAATATGGTAAAGCTGAAATCTGCTTATGCACAGCACAGCAGAGGGAAAAGGGTTTGGCTCCAGAGATAACCAGTATTTCTCATTCCTGAAACACTCCCTTTTCAGTGCTAGGGGAGTACTGACTTTCTGGGGCTTTTCATTTTGGCATGACTAAATTCTCATTTTCTCTCTCTTTTGGACCCTTACACACTACATACATTAGCATTAATCTCCTCCTTCTTCAGAGAGCACCAAAACTCTCTTAGCAGTTTGCAGAGAAGAAATGCTCCAGGAGTTTACCTAGATAAATTAGAGGAAAAACAAATTATTCACATCACAGCCTACGCTTTTAAGTCTCAAAAAGAAAGCCCCTTTACCCTCTGTACTGGAAAACATCATTCTCAAGCATTCCCTAGCCTGAAAAGATTCATCTTTCTGCCTTATTGCTGTTTGTCTGAGCAAAGTGGGGATGAGTTTCTAGCAGACTAGCAGCCAGCAAGCCTATCTTTAGTGCCTGTATATCCCCTTAAAAATACTTTTCTGACATATTCAACCAAGACAACCCCTGTATCCTTTCTCCTGCGTTATTACCATGAAGTCTATTGCCATATATGGCCACTGGATCAGGCAGAGCCCAGGGAAGGAGGCACTGGGTGGCTGGGGAGGGCGGCCGGAGGCACTGCTGCTGCGAGGGCAGAGGTACCCTGTGCAAGGGGAGTGGCATCCCCAGCCCAGGTGGTGCAGAGATGCAGACCGCACTTTAGGCCATAAATCCAAGCTAGGTATGATTTAAATAATTTTCCATCCAAAGCTGCAAGTAGGAGAGAAGAGGAATAGTATCTCTGGAATACTAGGAATAGGTGAAAGCGAGGGATCAAGTCTCAGCCCTCCTGGATTCTGCTCTGAGATCTGCTACAGTTTGCATTTGTGATTTGAGCCAGGAACTTAAGGAAAACTTATCCCTGAGAAAACAAGCAAATAGGATGTTTGTGGTTCTGTATTCACTGGTGTGGGTTTGTTTGTTTTTTTTTTAAATTTACATACGCATCTGCTTTCTTAAAGTAATGTATTGTTTTCCATGGTGCTGGTCACAAAACACACTCTGGTTCACAGCCAGGATGGGGTCCTGCGGCTCTGTCAAAGAGCTGGCAGCAGTCCTGCAGGCTGGTCAAAGCTCTCACACGCAGCTCAGTCTGTCGTGTCTCCAGATCATGCCCTAAATAGTTCATATGCAAACGTACTGACCTTGCCGTGGTTTGTACCAAGGTATCTAAAACCATCTCTTTGAGACAATAGTCTCAAAGTGTGAGTCCTGGGAGGTTTAATTTAGTTTGCAAAGCCTTCACTGCTGGCGATGATGTAGAGTGGAGAAAGAACCCACCTGTCTTGGGACACAGTACGTTCCTGAAGTTACTTGTAAACTAACAAACACTATATGGAAATCACTTGTACTGAGTATGCATCCCCAAACGTACTTTTTCCAGTCAGTTTTAAGGCATGATCATTCAGCACTTGACTCTAGTCAGCTACAAAATGGAGATAATAACCTCTTTGGGGAACATTACTTAAGCCAAGAAAGTAATGCTTGAAGTGTTTTGAGATCTCTAGCTGGAAATTCCCATAGAAAGTAAAACCAGCCACACAATGTTTACAGTTACAAGCTCAGTTTTGTGCCGATTTAAACTGGTAAAAGAAGAGCTCTGTCAGTAGTTTATTCTTCAGTAAAACTCAGTCCACACTAAGACCAGAGCCCAGAAGTTACTTGACTCCCCTCACTAAGCCCAGGGCAGTGAAAAAAAACGGTGTTTTCACAGACTTTTATGTGAGACAACATGCAGTTATCAGAGATGGAAACTGGATATGACAACCAGACTAACAGCCCTACGAGGAGTGTTGCAGGGTCTTTGGGTGACCCTGCTCGACTACAGTCCCTCAACTGAAGAGATTGCTGCAAAATGGCTGCACACTGTAAAATGAAGAAAAGTTAACAAAGGGTGCCTAATACTAAGGAAAAACAAAAATCAAGGCCAGTACTCCAAAACAATAGATTACCTCTCATGCATGATAAATCAGAAATACATTTTTGCAGGAAGCAATGCTAAGACGAAGAGAAGGCCTTGGGACCAGACACCATGACCATTTCCTTCTTCTACCGGTCTTCTACAAGAAGCTACTTCAGAACTTAATTTCTTTGGCATCCATGCATTTTTAATATTAAGAGCAGTTTTCTGTGGCCTAGTCTGAAGGCCCTACACACAGAACACATTCATCTGTATGAATGAAGCCACTAAACAAGCATCCTCTTGTAATGTCATGTTCTTAGTAGTCCTTTTATTTCTAATGTGGCATGTCCCAGGGATGCTGACAAATAAATGTAGTTTCAACCAGTCCGCTGGATGTGCTGGGACAAACAGGCAGATTTAAGACCTTACTTGACCACAAATGCACAAAAGCGCACACAGACGGACATATGCTCAAGCGCGCATGGAAAAAAGCTCATGTTTGGATCTGAGTGTGTAACTGCACACATTTTTTCATGTACGTTTTTGTGGGAACATTTTGGGCCTCAAGTCTGGAAAATTCCACCACTTTATGTTGCACACCGTATTACTGCTATGATCTCAGCTCTAGCTTGAATTTATACTAGTGAGGCTCCTTGCTCTGAAAGCCTGACAGGCCCGTTGGTGCCATCAGCTGTCTTTTTTTCATCAAGCATTTCTTAGCTGGTAAACCTGAAACTCCCTTTGTGGTTTCCAGTCTAGACTTCAATTTGCACTAAGTTTATCAGCTGGGTTTTTTTGGTGTCATCTTTACAAAAAAGGTCTAAAATATTCTGCATTTATTTCACACTTGTCTTCCAATAGATATTTTAAGATTATTTGCTTAAGTAAACGTATTTTATACCGATTACATCTGACTTAAAAAAAAAAATCATCTGGTTTAGCTTTCATGGGAAAATCTGGCCTCCAAAGCCATTCTGAGCTTTTCAGGCTCAAGAGTAGAGCTTTAATTTGACACTTACATATGAGTTCATGAGAACCCGTTGTTCCTGAGTGATAACCTGGCTCCACTGGCACGTACTGGTACAGTATCTTTGACAGAGAAGGTATGTTATGATTACAAAATGTGGTTGCAGAGACCTTTCTCATTGTCAGTCTCTGAATCTGCCTATTTTATTAACTACAGAAATCGCATGCAGGTGGCAGAGCTGCCCCTCTGAGTGACAGGCAGGGAAAGCTCAAACTGCTTCTCCCAAGACAAATCAGTGATCTCTTTCTCAGTATAGAAACTTCCTACACAAAGCCACACATGATTTTCAGATGTTCATTTTAAGTGAGACTTGAATGACAAAAAATAATTATTTTCATAATAAAAACGCCCAAACTTAAATTTGGATACATTTTTAAAAATACAAAACCCAATGCTTTTTATCTCAAAAAGCTATACTTCCTCTTGAAAACACTGGAGCTGTTGCAAGAGCTGCACAGACCATTTTTGGTTAGCTGTTGGACAGGCAATTTGTACTGTACAGAACAGAGAGTGCTGCAGCAGTGCTGAGGACTTGGAAGTTGAGTGTACAGTAGCGTTGCCATGTACCTGAAGGAGTTTTATTAATAGAGAGCTTTGCAGCATGAAGGAACTAAATAAAGTGCTGTCAGACTGTCTCCAAATGCTTTGCAGATAACATACTGACCGGCCATTCACCCTCGGCACACACAACTTTGTTAACATGGAAAATCTTTTCCTTTTTTTAATTAAAGTAGCAGGAATGCATCTGGGATATGGAAAAATCTAGCACTGCTCTGTCTGCCTGTGTGGGGAATGCTCTGTGTACAATTTAAAAAAAAAAAGAAAAAAGAAAACAATTTTTATGAAAGAAAGTCTGATAAATGCCCATGAATTCAGCATTACTAAACCCAAGTTTAGAACAACACAGGAAATAATGGTGCAGTTACTATGACCTAATTACAGCGGAATTCCTTTGGAAAAGAATATGACTTATGAATTTCTTTTCATTCCAATCAGTGTTTCTGAAACTCTAAGTGAGTTAGTGGGACACTTGGATGGTGCTAGATTTTAAAACTTAAAACAAGATACTGATGTTAGAAGCAGCCTAACAAATACATGGCTGTGATTAGTTTCTACTAAAAAGATAACAGAGAGTGCATTTTCTAAGCTAAGATACAAACTCGCAGTCAAAACCAAACACACACACACACAAACCGCAAACCCCCAAAAGGTAGATTCAAACACTGAAAAATAGGAAGTTACAGATTAATTTTCCATTTAGTAAATTAGCCCACAGCAGAACTCATACCTCTTAAGCTGCATTTTATGTCTCCCTCTTCTGCAGAAAAACTACCTGCCATCAGGAAATTCCTATGTGTTTAATTCGATTGTATTTGGAAAAATACAATTTATTCTTAGGAAAAGAAGTACTATATAAGGTTAGACCAGAGCACAGCATGGAGAATGCCTGATGAGTCTTACGCATTCAGACTTTTACATGCATTTAAAAGGCTGGATTTCAAGGTCTTAAAACAAGCTACTGAAACTGCAGTGAGAGTTTCCCACACTACTTCACTGACCTCCACACTTGAGACTGGCAAAGTCCAACATAAATACAAGTAATCTGGTTAGGATCTAAAACTGCAGTCCTTGCATTGGGATTTTCCATATTTGCAGACACTGAACAGAAAGGAGTGGAAGATGACAAAATCCCGTTTCTCAGAAGCCTGCATTCCCAGAACAAACCATAACAGATGATATCCTGCTAAACCAGGATTAGCAAACTTGAATTGACTTCAGGAAGCTGAAGGATTTTCTCCATCCAGAGCAATTCAAACAGGTATCTCCTCAGAGATCCTTCTTTCTAAAAAGGTGACTGTGATGTTGGTATGTCCAACTTTTGCAGGATAGTCTGTGGGAGTTATGCATATATACCATTCCAAAAAGCAACCTGGGTGCCAGCCCCCTCCACCTTAGGGAATTTGAACCTTCAGCTCACTACCAGTGTGCCCTAACCACCAAAGCTTTCTGGAAAATGAGCTGGAGATGAAAATGGAAGGGAATTTGCCACCTCTCCTCTCGGTGCCAGATTATTGTGCAATTAGCAGTGAAAACCACACGCAGCAGCAGCTGCGTAATACTGAGCTGCTGGTTGCCCAAGGAGTTGCGTCAAGGCCTGAACATTAAATCTGTATTTCTGCAGTCCCAGATTAGATGGGATTTAAGTGGTCTGGATTTGCCTGAATGTTACTGTCTGTACCTCAGTTTTTAACAGCAACCGAGCAGGCAATGGACACACTTTGTGGGTGGAAAAGCTGCTGGTCAGAAATCCCCCCTTACCTTTAGCCACTGTTCCGCCTGCTCTTTGCTCTGTACTGCCAGAACCAGGGCATCTGCTCCTTGGTGCGAGATTTTCAGCTCATGCTTCTTCTTTTTGCTGTCTTTGGGAATGTATGTGATACTGCAGTCATTCAGTAGCAGCTCCATCTGGGGCTGCTGGTCCTTGGAACTTTTGTAACACTAAATAAATGTAAGGAAAGTTCAAAAGTTAGATATCACCTTTCTGAACCTTGGGAGAAAGCTGTTATTATATAGAAATGCTATTTTTTAATTTTTAATATTTTCTGTGCACCCCTTTACCACATACCACAGAGTTCAGCCAACACCAACTTTGCATTTCTCCTCCTTATCCCCTCTGTAAAGCAAAATTACTTCCAGACTGACATTAATAGGCATCTTTTATTGCAGGACAGGTACAACATATGGAGAGCATTAAGCCTCTCTGCGTTATCCTTATGACTCAACCTTGACCTTGATCAGGTAAGAAGAGGGTGATTTAGGATATCTGTTCACTTGTAGCAGCAGAATAAACTTGTACAGTTAACTACTTTAAAGCCTAGATGCTTACCCTGCCCTGCAGCAACAGCCCAGCGTATCAAGGCAAACCTACGCCAGTGCCTACAAGCTGGAGCTAGCAAGGCGCTGGCACATGCCCTACTCAGCTCTTCTTTTTCTTGAGATAAGTAAAAAAAAAGTCACACTGTGGAAAGGGGGCAAAGTTGCAGGATGGTAACTTTTTTAGCTAATTCAGTTTAATCAGTCACTGCACAAAACTGCATAAATCTCCATGTTAGTTTGCTTTTTATCCACACAGAGTGGATGTTTACCCTGTAAGCTCCTGGATAAAACTATATGACTTAACCAATGTTTTTTCCCTGAGTAGTAAGTGCTGTCAATGAACAGCCATTTCGAGCTGGATCATTGATGACCTGCTCTCTGTTTAAACTGGTGATATAAAGATTAAGGGTTTCGCGTTACATCACTTGTCCTATAGACCTAGTCCCTATTCCCATCTTCTAACATATCAGTCTAGTTGAGGTTCATCAAGCTGTCATAGAGTGCCAGGCTACAGAACAACATTTAATTGGGTAGATGAATGTCCAGTTATTTTATATACTTATGTAAATTTGGCTTTTACTCATACAAATAAGCACAAAGGCTAAGAAGGTATCTGATAATAAAGACGACTAATTAGTATATCCGTAATTAGTATATCCGTACATAGAACGGTTGAGTATAAATGTGAACAGAGAAAAAGCACATGAACTTTTGCATGTCTGTGGCAGTATTCACGTCATGATGCAACTGTCAGGAAGACAGTAGCTGTTAAAAGTATGTTATAAACACTACAACTTAGGCTGAGCAAATACAGCCACTCTAAAACAGCCTCTGCAAATCACTCATAATCCTCCTTCCCTCTCCAAAGCCCATTAACTCGAAGTTTCTTGGTCACAGATTTTAAGTTTGTAACATTAAAAAAATATTAAGTTTTCAAGCTATGAAATCTTGAAAACATACATTAGTCACTTTAAGAAGCAATAAACAGCATACAATTCCCTTTATATTAATTTAAATATTTTATTTATAATTATATATTACTAAAACTGAAGCATTTATGTATTAAAGGACTTTAAGTGAAAAATTATTCCCTACTAAAAGTTATTTCTAATGTCTAATTCCAATTAAAATATTTTGGTTTTATGATGACAGCTGCATTTGTAACACAAGCAATTACTAATCCCTAAGAACACATATTTGTTTTACTTGCATATCTCATAAGTTAAACGTCTAAGTCCTCCTTCAAACAATAAACCAATCTTGTGTAAGTTGGTCATTAGACTCCTATTGTGATTTTTGTTTTCTTAATCCCCATTACAGAATTACCGAAAGACAATCCCTACAAGGGAAAAAAAGTGCTTTTCGGACCACACATGTGGCTAAAGGAAATGAAAACAGAAAAAATAACGTATTTCTATACAGAGCAACAAACATAGTTGTAGAAGAAGTATGGTGTGACTTCAGAGAAAATCTGTTTTTTCCCCTCTTTCTTTTCTTCAAGCTGTTATCAGATGGTCCTGAAATTTGATATCATCTTGGTATATGGTGATAAAAATGTGGACTAAGCACAATGGCATTATAACAACATAATACAAACTGAATCAGAATCAACATTCTTTTCGACACTTAAATAGAGGAGGATAGAAAAATTAAATCCTCAGTAACCACTGAAAACTGGCATGAATGAATTCCAAGTCTATTTTCAGAAACCTCTTACCCAGATACCTCTAGTTCATATCCTGTTATTTCCTATACCACCATGTGCATAAATGTACTTGGAAAGTGAATACATCTAAGCTACGTTGTAAGAGTGTAGAATAATGAGGTTCTACAGAAAGTGTTGTATCACCTATTAATCAGCTTTTAACATTTGGGCTATTGCTGCAATTATTATTTACATAATTAGTTACAACTGTTGGAAGCACCAGACAGGAAGACAGGGAGTGCCTAAGACCCCTACTTATTTATTACTGTAAGCATTAGTTCACTTATAATGACACAGAAATGAGTGTTTCTCTCAATTAGGCTCTCTTTTCAGAAAACAAAAAGACATATATGAGCAGATAATTCACTAACTTATGGAATCTTTTACTGGTGCCTCCAATCAGAAAAAAAACTAACAGATACGCTTAAGGAACAAATACATCCACTTGTTTCTTTCCTTTCTATAATGCAGCTGTGCATCATGTGAATACTGCATCTGTAATTACCACAGAACAGATGGCAAAGGTTTAGTTTAAAGTGTATACATTACCACGGCATATGCTGCCAAGTGAATTCTCAGTCTAACAAGGGACTTTTCTCTTCAGCGGTCTGATCCAACAGTTCATACACAAAGCTCCCTATGAGATTTTTGGTCCTCAGGGAATGAATGATTGGATTTACTGTTTCAACATTTTTTTTTTCCAAATGAAATACGTTAGAAGCTAATAGGCCAGACTTTCTTTCCAATATCAGGGAACTGACTGGGTTTAAGTTTAAGTGCAATAAAAATCAAAGTTCTAAGTGGCTAAATGATACACTAAATTTCAGTGCTTCTCTGGTTCTTGAGTAAATCATGACCAAACTCTTTCGTAACGTTACTGTAGACTTGGCTACTGTTTGCAGAACATATTCCAAAAACCAGAATCCTGTAAAAATAAATACATCATCTAAAAGGTACAAAGAAAATATAGCTAGATAAAAATAAAAATTACCAGTAGTTTGTTTTCTTTGACAACACACAGTAGTTTGGTCCATTGCCCAAATCGTTTCTTTCTAAGGAGGAAGGCACAGATTTTGGCATCCTTCACCAGATCCATAGAGGCCTCCTCAGAAGGCCACTGATGTCTCATTTTCTTCCCCTTTCCGTCCTCCTCCTCTTCATCGTAGGATTCGTAAGAGCTGCTCATAGCATCTGAGTCATAATCTTTAAGAAAAGCGTAAAAGTGTCAAATTAAAACATTTAGCAATGAAGCATACTGAAATAACTGGAAATCTCAACATTTTAAGTTAAGGCTTTTGAAAGTCAGCCATGAACAAATTACTGCTTCAGTGCTTAGTAATATCAATACATTAAGTTAATTGAATAAGAGATGCTGTTCCATTATGAAATTTTATAGAAGACCCATACTGATACCTTGGGAATTTTAATTGAAAGAATGAGCTGGGAATAAATAGAATTTTAGTTGTTTTTTTATTGTCTTCAAAATGTTACTTAGCAGATACCTTAATCTTTAGTAATTCTACAGAGAAACATCTTCATCTTGCCCTCTTGCATAATGCAAATAATGCAAATAATGCACAGAACTGTCAATATTAGTGCAGCATATTAAGAAACAAACACTGAATATGATGAAGGTCACAAGAGTAAATTATGGGGCACTACCTACCTATCATAACATTTTCTACATTTCTCAAATACAGCACCTGCACTGATACAATCAATGCTGAATAGACAATGCTTTTCCTGGAACTATGGATTCTGCTGGAGTTAAAGGCATTCTGCAAAAAATATCTTGTTATGGTAGCCTAAACAGTTTAACCCTGCTCTAAGATCAGCGATGTAATCACAAGATTCCTTTTTAATTAAACAATCTTTGTTCAGGCCTTTCATTTTCAACACTGCAATCAGCTCTAGCAGTCCCCTCAACTACAAAACTAATTTGCCATTATCACAGAATCCTCTCTTCCACAATCCATAATTATTTATTTGTCTATGTGGGCATATAAGTAAAGCTCCTCAGATAATAACACCTGAAGGCATGCCTGTTATCCACTGGCACATGCTCCCATGGAGGAGACCTGATTGGAATATTTTCAATAGCTGAAATTTCATCCAAATGTTTCAAGTAGACTTTGATATATTTTTAGGCCAGAAGGTAGAAGAAAAATCACTCATTTGCTTTGGCTAGGTATTTAGGACACAGTTGGGATGTAGGAAGGAGACCTGGGACAATTGGGAAAAGGACAAGAGAGTGGATTGCTGGAAAGCTCACTCTAAATCAGCTCCTCCCTACACGCAGAGTCAGAATGGGATACACCCAGACCTCACATCTCTGAATCAAGACTAGATATTCTCATCCTATTCATGTTTTCACAAAAGTGTACAAAATAGTTTATCTTCATTCCAAAGTGAAATGAAAATAAAATGTCAAGCTCTTGAAACGTTTTTTTTTTTTTTTAATTTAATTGGATTGCCATCTTCTGGTCAGTTCTGCTACGGAATGTTTGGTTTGGGCCAGCTCCATACGGCCAAGTGGTAAAAGCCTCAGATGATTAATTAAAGTAATTGTAGGAAGTGCTGATTGAGAATTCAAAGTAGAGATTGAAATGCTGCACCTTAAATATCCTACAGGTACTTCCTATGTGGCTCATAGGCAGTCCAAGTGCAGATTTCACGTTAGCAATAAATTGTATGATCAGCAGAGGGACTCTGCTGGCACAGCAGTTGCAGGTTCATCCAAATCTCTCTTTATAGGAGGATGAAGCCAACAGGAGCTTCTGAGGCTGACATTTCTGGACTCCCATCCTGGCACAGTCTAACAGGATCTCTGGGGACCTGTTGCCGTATCCTGCCCATTAACTACTCCCCATGTTTCTCTTCCCCTTGGGTTGTGGGACTCTTGGCCAGAAGAAGAGTTTGCTGTGTGACTCACACCAAGAAGAATGACTACCCTGGAGCTGGTGGGCTGATGACCACCCTCATAGTGCCTGCGCTGAAACATTTGCTGCTCTTTGCCACATCCCGCTTCTATTCTTTGCTTCTCCAAACTGCTATATCATGACCAAAAGAAGGCTTTCAGGCTCTGGACACAAACTAGCTTCTGTTCACATTGTAAAGTGACTATTTTAACATAAATAGCATAGGCAGTCTACTACCCATACATAACAGCTTTAGCAGACATTCAGAAAGTTATGCAGAGAAATCCAGCATGTACATATAATTTCAAAGGGTTTTGAAGCAGTATTACTTCCAACCAATATTCAATGTGAATTGAATTTGGGAAGCAGTAAAATTCCTATTAGAACTGCTAAATTGTGGAAGCAAACTGTGTAAAGGTAAGTTGTAGAAAGACTACTAGTGACTCAATCCTGCCGTCTCTTATTGTCTCATCACAACGGGTAACGAAACAGGCTTGACAGTAAACTATAGGTAAGATCTGAAAACTTCTTGTGTATATGTTCAAGTCAACACACTCTTCGGGTCTTGGAGTGGGGAAGGGGGAGAGAGAAAGGAGAGAAATACAAAACATGTAGAAAAAGTGAAAAGTGTCTCTCCAAAATAAAGTTATTTTATTAAGTCTACTAGAGACTGAGATTCACTGATACAACATGTTCCAATGCTGCTGATCTACCTTTTTTTTTGCACCTCCTGCATTTTCTGATTATTCTAGCTTCTTTTGACATTGGCTTTTCACACTTATCTTCATCAAAATTTTCCACTGTTAGGGGGTGAAAATCACAGTGGACTTTCACATTATTTGTAATAGCGTATTCCAAAGATTAGTCTGTAATAATTTAGGCATATTGTACAGACCAGTAGTTTTTAATAAAGCAAAAGAGAGTTATGGGACAGGGCATATACAGTCTTGTTTTCATCGACATGTAAGTGTTCATTTACAAACAGATGACAGGCACTTGGGGAGGTTACGGATATTTCATTTTCATGATCTGTATTCTGCAATTTTCTGCTGCTGTTTGCCTTTATAGGTAGGACACATGGTATGTAAGCCTTCTTGCTATTAATGACATTACAAAAATATTTCATAGGAGTATTTACTTAAGATAATGGTATCTATCCCAACAGTTGTTTAACAGTTTGTTCTTGCACTTGTACTTTTAGCACTCCTTTGTTATGGTCTTCTCCACCTCAAACAGTCTGAAGAGCTAAGGTTACATCTTTGGTTAACACACTGCTTTGGTGGCTTACTTTAATTACCACACACACTGGATTTAGTGGAAGTTTTGCTTGAGTGGAGATATATTACTAATGGCATATTGAATTTAAAAGCAACTTTATTACTGATGAAGAGCAGAATACTTTTAACACAAATTAAAAGATGATAACGACTTCAGGACATAAGAAAATACAACAAAATCACAGCAAGTGAGATGATAAGTTACAATAACAGAGATTCAAATGTCTGGATATATTTTCTTAAATTACGGAATTATTAATGAACTTTTAAGGCTGATATCATAAATATTTTTATGGCTTTGTATGGTTAAGTACAATAACAAATCAGTTTCATATTTTGTCTTTTTTTCCCCTACGTGATCCTTTAGCAGTGTTATTAATATTTGTTCTATTAATATTTTTCTGCCTGAGCATGGCTCTTGTTTAATGACAAAACACAAATCAGTGGTTCACCAGACTACAGGATGTAGCAGGACCACCCTGCAGCATTTCAAGGGAGGAAATGAAGAGAGGACTTATTTTGCTGCTCTGCTAAGACTGTATGTTCCTTCATTTGCTTTACAGTATACGAAACTCCTTCTTACCTTGAATTTCTTAGGTAAATTAAGATAACCTCAGTTTATGCACTGTACAAGTGAATAATTAATATTCTCAGGTGACTCCCATGCATGTGTTTTAAGAACAGAGATACCATTTTATTCATTTGTTCTGGTTCAAATAATAAAAATGTCTATAAAATGGGGGAAGATATGCCTTTAATCTTTGGGCCATAGAAAACAACGGTTAGCGATAAATCAGCCATACGCAAGTAATAGATTACCCCAGCCAATAAAAAAGCAGCAAAAAGGAAAATCTTTGCAATTCTTTGGTACATAATGTCCTGTTGACTGACCCTGTGTAAATGCTCACAGCAGCCATTTCATCGTTTCATCGGTGTGCTCTCAGCATAGCTCCACTTAAGTGCATAGGCCTTTGGATAAGTATTTGGATGTGAGAAAGAGCATTTGCATGTTGCAGAAGGACATTCTGGTGGTCAGGTAGGAGGCAGCCCTCTGCCTTTTGCACTAAACGAGTAGTCACAAAAATACTGTCATGTGCATCCAACATAGAATCATAGAATCATAGAATGCTTTGGGTTGGAAGGGA
>VYZW01045638.1:68124-89585 GCA_013401315.1 Balaeniceps rex
GCTTCTTTTGATGCAGCCCAGGATACGGTTGGCCTTCTGGGCTGCAAGCGCACACTGCTGGCTCATGTCCAGCTTTTCATCCACCAGTACCCCCAAGTCCTTCTCTGCAGGGCTGCTCTCAATCCCCTCATCTCCCAGCCTGTATTGATACCTGGGGTTGCCCCGACCCAGGTGCAGGACCTTGCATTTGGCCTTGTTGAACCTCATGAGGTTCGCACAGGCCCTCCTCTCCAGCCTGTCCAGGTCCCTTTGGATGACATCCCGTCCCTCAGGCGTGTCAACTGCCCCACTCAGCTTGGTGTCGTCTGCAAACTTGCTGAGGGTGCACTCGATCTCGCTGTCTATGTCGTTGATGAAAATATTAAACAGCACTGGTCCCAGTACGGACCCCTGAGGAACACCACTTGTTACCAGTCTCCATTTGGACAGCGAGCCGTTGACCACTACCCTCTGTTTGCAACCATCCAACCAACATGGTTTGTGGGAGCCAGTATGAGTGATTTATCCCTATCCACAATGTGTCATCGGAAATGCTGTAAATCACATCTTTTCAATAATTCTTTTTTTTTTTTATTTGTCTACTTTAGCAAGTAATTCAGTGCAGCAGAGGCATACCAGCAGATCTGCAGATCAGCACCAGTTTCTGAGACCTCTACATTTACAATATCGCCAGTTTAGAGGGGTTTACTCTGGACGACACTTAACTCCGGACTCCTGGTCCAATGTCCCCACCATGCTCGTGGTTCAAAGCTGTCCAAAAGACCAGTGGCTGATTTGGATCCTCTGTCTCCAATGGATGCACATAAATGTGTTTCAGCTGCTAACTTGAGCTCCAGGTCTAGTTTCCTCTAAAAGGAGCCTGGTTTGTGCACAGCAAAACGGTTCTGCAAACCAAACAATGCATGGCCAGTGAGGATAACCAGAACCGGCCCCAAATGGTCAAAGCCATGCTTACGACATGTCACCACAGCACTAATAGAGATGTACGTGTTGAATACTAAAAAAGCTGAAGGACACTGGAATTACCAGTTGCTCAGAAACTGGTCTGGATATATACTACTCACTGGAAGTGATGTACTCGGGAGCCTTTCCAGGACTAAGTGGCACTGCCTCTTCATAATAGCCTTCGGGAAGGGAAGATGTTGGTAATGGTGGAGGCCCATTATCTGGTGGCTAAAAAAAGAAAAAACGAAAGAAAAAGAAAAAGTGAACATCTGTCACTCACTGTAAGGAAGCAGAACCTTCCTGCATGTACTCCAACTGGGTCCTTTGGGGATATAAACACAGTACAATCTTACTTGCCATTGTTAAGGATGGTAAAATCAAGATAACTATATTAATAAAGTCCTTTCTACAACAGCGTTAAGTGACAAAAATGTTGAAAAGATATAGTTCTCTATTTAAGAACTAGAAACGTAAAGGGTCGATGTAGGAAAGAGATTTCTGTGCATAGACCATTTTAGAATGTTAAGGCTTATTTATTAGTATTCTACATCTAAAATTCATATTCTAGCAGCGAACAACAGTTTAGAAAAGCCAAATAGCCTGGGCTGGCAGAGATAAAGGACAGATAATTTAGAACATATTTGCATGATGTATTTTGTTTCTCAATGGCAAATCAATTCTTAATATAGATATTAATTTTTAAAATGCTCTTTCTACATAGCGAAAACTGAGCTACAACCAAGGAAAAGATTGGAACATCAAGAAACTATTATATGATAAAATAAATACTTCAAATACCACGTCAAATTCTAAAATGCTTCTTTTCTAAATATAAACCTGTTTTAAATTTAAAACTGACCGACTGCTGGTATGTTGATAAAGTAACAAAGTAAATTTAGTACTCTATGACTTCTTCCATATGACTTTACTGTTCTATTTCCTTAACAAGTACCAAAACAACTGTATTTTACAGAACTCATTCATATTTGCCACAGGTTTTTAGTTCCATATTTCCGTATTGAAGAAAATACTGAAGTCTTTTTCTAACACTAGTGGTTTATTGTATGATTACAAAAATATAACTTGTAAGCAAGGTCTCATTTCTGCAGTAACATTTTTTCAATACATCATTCATGTAATGAAAGAGATGCAACAGTGTTTATCTGCATTGGACTGATCCAGTCTAAACTCAGGGAACAAACAGAGATACTGAAGTAAGAAACTACTCAGGGTGAGCTTTGCTCATGGTCAGATACAGACACTTCTGGAGTGCAATTCAATGGGCTAAACAGTCTAATAGAGGCATAGAGCCTTCTTCCACATAATATAAATGAAGCCACAGTGACTAGACTCCTTTTTTGCTATAGACCTAAAGTTACCTGGGAGGAAGCTGAGCTTTAATAACATGTGGCATTAGCTGTAATGAAATTACTTCTGTGTGCACTTTCAGGCTCGGATTCATCTTTGCAGATTTCAGAGCTAGACATCTCCAAATCTCATTACCGATTACACATCTATGCCGGACACCTAATTCTTATCAACATCAGCAAGATGAGCCCCACCCTGTAGTTAAATTCATATAGAGTAGGTTATTCCGCCTTGCAGGTAAGTGCTTGTGTACTTCCGATGTGCAGGAAGGCAAGGAGCTAGCGAATAAACCTGCCCTTCAGCTCATCCAGAGCTGACTTCCCTTTGGGCACTGAGTAAAATCAGAGATTTCCTCATGAACAATGAACCAATTTGTGACTGAACACAGAAATTCTTGGTCAGATTGAGAGTTACACTAATATTACTTCTATATCAAATGATATAGCCAACTTCATATGTCACACTCAATTACAGACAGGAGATGGCAATTACTGTTATCTACAATGTGAACCAAATGAGTCTTCCTCTCAGACCAGTTTTTGCTAGAGAAATTATCTGTCAAAGAAGCAAAACAGTGAAAAAAATACCACTTTTAGCATAGTTTCCCTGTGATTCTGCTGAAAAAAACGCCAAATTGCAAATCTGCACATAATCACAAAATAAATGAGTCTTTCCAGGTTAGCTGCTGCTGTGCAACAGGCATACAGGACATGAAAAAATACTACATGTTCATTAATATTGGAAAATTGACAGCACATTATGAATTTGGCCCTACACGCCTGCACACATCAGCTCTGTGTGGCCTGAACTGCTAGACGCAATAGGGAGAACTGCCTCCAAAGAGTTTGTATTTTCTCCCTTCATGCAGGTGGGCAGAGCCTTGCTCAAGTGAGTCGGGGTCAAGGTTTGTTCCTGGGGCAGTGTAGATTCATACCATCCCTTTCATAAAATGGATATATTAATATCTTGGTCTAGCCTCAAACTATTTTCCCCGTCAGGTGTACATACGATATATAAAATTCCTATCATTATTAAACCTAATTTACCCAGGAAATACTCACCTTGAGAGCCATTCCAATTTTGACTTGACACAGCACCAAGGTTTCAATGCTATCTTTTATCCAGAAACAAATAAGAGGTTCCAATAAAGATCAGGGGGGTGGGGGGAAATCCTTGTTTTTAGACAAAATGTTATTCAGAAAGAAAGAAAAAAGGAAATGAAACACAAATGGTGCTTGTCTGAATTCGACCCTGCTGGAGCACCAGTTACTTCATACAGCTGGGGCGGGCTGGGCTGTGCAGCCAACGTCAACACAGATGGAATCCATTGCTGAATTAACCAGGCCCTCCTTTCTGAAATGCATTTCGCAGTGCTTGCCATAACAAAGTTGAAAACAATTATAAAAAAGATTAAAACAAAAAATTAGGAGAAACAGAAACATCCAACATTAAATACTTTCTGATTAAAGCAAGGATGCTTTAATATTGAAAGAAAATCCAACCGATTAAATATAAAATAAAAATACCTCACTCAAACCTGTACCATAAACAGCTACACCTTTTGGGAGCTATGGAATATATAAGGGTTTGAGCATCAAGAAATGTAAAAAGTACATCTGAGCTTTCTGACATTACTTGCTAATATTTACAGTGCTTTATTTTTTTTAATGTTGCTAGTTGTATTGTTTAATTCTTTCAACTTGGCAATTTTTTAGTGGAAGAATTTTGATAAAGTTATGAATTATGAACTGAAATATTTCTTGATTCAATAATTTTTCATTAGGTTACCTGAAAAATAAAAAGGCCATAAACCCCACAAAACTACTTACATATCCTATAAAAGGACTAAATCTCAAGAAAACCCTAGAACGTGTAGTTTGAGTGGTATCAGGAGGAAAGATCTGGCAACCTGCAAAGAAGGCATTAGCACAAATTCCTACTTTTTTTTTTTAACGACAGGCCACAGGGAAGAAAACTACAGAATGCTGCCTTTCAAGACAAATAACCTTGCTCAATCACAGGAATAAGAACTGGCTTAGAAAAAACCCTGCTATTATTTTTATCTCATTGGAGAAAAAGGGACAAAGATGAGTAGATATTGTTGCCCAGAATAGTACCAGTAATACTGAAACAATACTGATATAAAGATGTTTGTCAGGTGCTGGGTCTGAGACCAAATGAGAGATGCTTTATTTGAAACGAAGAAGCAGACGGGGTGATAATTACACTACAGACTTGAGATTTATGAAAGACTGGATTGTGCACGGGATGCCCAACTCCAGTTTACAGGAGGGACTGTTGAGAGAAAGAAACAAATATCTCCAAATAATAAGCAATATTTACCTGGATAGCAAAACTCATTATTCTACTGGACACTATGAAACAGACTTAGTGGAAATATCAATTTTATGGTGTATTATGGTCTTCCCCTCCACCTTCCCCTCTGTGTTCCACAGGCTACAAATAAACTCTTTCTTTCTTTGTCCTAGGAGATAAAATAGTTTAGTTCCCCCTTCTGTCCAAGGGTGCCTACCAAGACAGGCAGTAACTTTTTTTTTAGGGATAGTCCAGCTGATATCTGCTGACAATATGGAGGTATATAGCGTGGAAAGCAGTGTGAAAGACAGGGGAAAATAAATGTCATCGTATAGGGGCCTGAGGATATAAAATCACTTTGCGCCCCAGTGAAGACTTACACTATGTAGGAAATAGAAAGAAACACCTCCCTTTATGCGATGATTTAAGACGTGGAGATTTCCAGTGCAAAGCAGTGACTTTAGCAGAGACTGTCAGTGCACTCATGCTGCAGGCAAAGGCTGCCAGCAATGCAAGGGCCATGCTCGCACGTGTGTTATTAGATCAACCACCAATTCGGATCCAGTCAAACTGTGCAGCCAGCTGCTACGTAACCGCTCAACACTGAAAGCAGCAACATGAGACTGGAAAAGTGGTCACACATTGGTGATGCATAATAAAGCTATTCAGAAGCCAGCAGGCAAATGTGGGCTGTCAAGAAGAAACCTTGATACATGCACATGCCATTTGCTTTGGCACAAGCTTAGACCTGACCTCTGTACAACCCCACCACATCCTCAGCCTGGAGGGGGAAGAGTGCTCACACATTTATGATCCCTCTCCCCACATGCAAAAAAACAGATGTCCAGAAAGCAAGATGAATCAATAAACTGAGCACCAATATAATAGGCAGAATTACTGACTGCACTTCTCAACTAGGCTTTGTCGTACCACTGTAAAGGCTGGAAATTGGGCGCCAGTACTTGCCACACACTTGGTAGGAAAGCCTTTAGATAAACTCAAAATTGCTAAGGCACTAAAACGAAATCACCATTTATTGCCAGCTATTGAGGATCCGCATGGACATTGGATTTATTCAGGACAAAAGCGCTGACTATATGGGATGTTAAGACCATATTGAGCTGTGCGGGAGTGAAATATTAGCCGGAGCGTAGACAAGCAGAAGCTGAGAAGAATTCTCCATTTGACCTCAGCTCTGTACTCCAAAGTTATAAATTTCTCAGCTTGTCATCTGGACCCTACAAAACCAGGAGCCAAATAATGTGAAAGAAGTCTAACAACTTCTCTTTTCAGCTTCTGAGCACATCTGACAAAAGACAGAAAACCAGGCAGACACCAAACTCAGCTTTTTGGAGCAGAGTAACCCTGTCAGTCCCACCACAAGGTGGGTAACCCTGCTGCATGACAGGCTGTTGGTATAGTCCCACCCAACCACCACCCAGCGTACCCAAGCAATTACAGCACACACCTCTGGGACACTGGTGCTACCAGGAAAAAGCCAAAAGGAATTGCCCATGAAATCAACCACCAGTCAGACACGATGGGAGGCCCAGCAACCCCCAGCAATCCTACAAAGAGCTGAACTGGTAACCTGCCAGCTCCTACTGCAGCGCTGAACAGATGAGGGCAAGGAGGAGATGTGAGCAGAAGTGACTACCAGGCGGAGGATGATTATAAGCATGAGAGAAGCTTTTCCTTGGGGTGATCCTGAACAGCGACTTCAGCAGGTTTAAGGCTAAGAACAAAAGAAGGTACACGCTTTGCACGCTGTCCTCCAGGGAGTGGAGGTACATCTGACACAGCCTAAGAGTGTGTCTGCTGACTCAGGGGTGAATGCCTAATTAAAGGTATCTCTGGAAAAGTGCTTAGTATGTAGAGTATAGTGACTACAAACAGATCAGAGCCTCAGAAAGCACAGCCTGATGGGAAGGGGATCTGAACAGACTTGCTCACATTTAAAGAATGAATCAGTGCGTACTATGGCTCCACAGTGATCTGAAGATTGTCTGGAGAGCATTTACACAGGAACTTCACCGGGAACTGAGTTACCATTTCACAAAATACAGCACATCTGAGTTCTGCTTAGATAACACAATAACCCCTTTATTACCTAAGCAACAGGAAGGTAAAGATGGCAATGAAGAGGACCAAATGGAAACAGTAAGAAACCAACACAGTGTATCAACTGAGCAGAGAACCCAGTTGGTTCTTGCATCTCTCTGATGGCAACATCAGCCTGCGGCAGAAGCAAGGCATAAGCTTAAGTCTTGGTTCTTGTCATTGTATTTAATTAACATTTGAGATATTAAATAAAACTGAAAAGACTGGAGCACAGAATGCACCACTGAAAGGACAGATAGCTGGAAGGAGTTACACCCAAACTCTATGGAAGACAGGAGTGGAAATAAACTTCAGACTCCATGGAAGTAACAGAATATCTAAGGAAATAATTAAAAAGTGAAAAAGAATGAGCCATAAACAAAAAAACCAATCATTCCGATTTTATAATATAAGATTATTACACAGCCAGTTGGAAGCATCACTCAGACAAAACAATAGAATTGACTCTCATCAAGCAAAGGGTCTGGGTGTACCAAGAAGAGAAATGGGCTTTAATTAATGCTGGGGAACACTTTCATGCATATTACATGAGAAAGATGAATCTGAATTTTAAGCAGCATGAGGCCCTCAGTCAGAGGTGGTTATTGTAACTGTGCTTAAAGAAGCGTCTGTACGCCCCAGCAAAGACAAAATCACCTTCCAATTCCAGGAGTTAATAAGCTCATCCAGGTACACAACATGACAGTGCGGACAAGACAAGGCAGTACAGTGAGAAAAGTGTGGGCAACACCATTTCCACTGGAACAATATTTTCTAAGGGCCTGAGCACTGCATCAAACAAAACCAAGACTTTGGTACTTACTGGCCTAATGCCTTTCCCGTATGTTTGTACACAGCACATTAACGAGCATGTTTAGAAAAGTAAACAGGCTGGTTCCTAACTATCAGCACAAGGAGGGTATTTTATGGACACGTATAGCATAGAAACAAGAAACCAAAAACCTGAGGGAGCATGTTATGAAAAATGGTGGGACAATATCCTATCAAACCTGTGGTATTAGCAATCTAATAGCTTTCATCTGTGGAGGTCAAAATCCATCAGCATCTAGTAAAGACAGAAAAGAGGGCATACAGCTTCCCAACGATCATAGAAAGAAGTAAAGCAGTTCAATCCTACTCTAAATCTGACCTGAGCTCATCCAGTTTAAATGCAAATTTCCAGCTAATTCTGGCAGCTTAGAAATGAAGAAAGCTGTGAAATACAGTGATGTGCATTGTTATAAGTGTATAATACAAGTGAACTGAGAAGGAAATTACTTTAACTAAAACTTTTCCGTGATACCATTTGCAAATGTGAAATAAATAATCAACAATAAGCCACCAACCCCCACCCAGGGGAAATGGGAATGGCAACTACAGCTGCAAACACTTCTTTGTCCTTAATCCTTAGGCAATCATATATGATGACCAATAGTATTCCACAACCAACTGCATCATGTCCAGAAGACTCTGCTGTTCTGGTTACTCGTGATCAAACTAGAACATGAACCTACAGCAGGTGCATAGGAGAAATACTGATATAGTTCAACAAAATTAAACTATAGCTCAACATGAAACTGATAGAGCCTTTCTTATACACAGTGGAGTGAAATGAAGCCCGAGAGGAATATGATTGTGATTTCAAAGGATATCTGAGGCACAGGTACCAAGGTGAGGAAAAAAGCTACTGAAACACAAAGACAAATGGGAATGAACACTGGGATGGTGGAACAGCCTTTCAAATTGAAATAGTGGGTTAAAGAAACCTAAATGCTAGTAAATAGATTTTGGTAAGTTTCTGAAAGGGCTAATATTTTATAATTGCCTGCAGTAAGAGTGATTGCACTGAATAAGCAAAAAGGCCCCTGTAGTTCTTCCTTCACTACGGAAGAACTCATTGAGATTTGTTCAAACTGAAGCTATCAGCCAGCTCTGAATGAAACAATTGAATTTTTGTTGAATTTACTTTTGTCGCTTTTAAAAATTTTCTGCAAGGAGAAAAACTCCAAGGCTAATACCATCTTAAGATTATCTTTTAAGAAGAACAGAGAATAACAACTGCTTTTCAGTGTTGAAAGAAAAAGTAAGATGAAATAAGTATTCACAGGTACCCACCTGGTACACAAGCCCCTTGCTTTTTTTATGGCACTAGTCTCACTGCACATTTTAGAAGAAGCTTTAAGACTGGTACTTTTTTGGTGGTTGTTCAAAGAATGATTAATGTAATTGGTGATGTATCATCACCTCAAAAATCGTTTTGATTTCAGGATGATTTTTTTTCTTCTCCAAGGACACTGTCTCCTTTCAGCATTTTCTAATAAATATCTGAGAGTATACCTGACAGGCAGCCAGATAAAGGGAGGCTGTCAAATTGCTTCTCCACAATAGGAAACGCATTTATATGAAACACTCCTATGGAGTGACTGTGTATGTTGCAGGAAAGGGTTGGAGGAAGATGGCCTATCCTTTTGATTTATACCTACAGGGGTTCTGGCATCTTGCTGGACACTTGTTGTGGTTAAATAATTATGAAATTGTCAATATGCCAAGAAAAATAAAACATATACTCAATTTTACTGTGAAAATCATGCAAAACAGCTGTGTCGTTTGTATTTGATTTTGCTGAACTGCACAGTGCACTGAGATCACCAACTGTCAGGTGTAATATGGTAAACAAATGCTTGGAGGCTGGAAGTATTCTGTCACTGTCATGCTGTGGATAATTTATGCCAGTAATCCTCAGGTGCATCTGAGCAGCAGGAGACACTGGATCTTATTCTATTGCCTCAGTGAAAAATGTATTTCAAGGCAACTTGGTGATAGTGCAATGATGGGATCCCAGGTGTTAAACCACCAGCAGGACTGCGAGGTACACGCAGAGCATTGCCTCTGTTATTCCTTCAAACCCATAATCTAGCACTGCGTCTTGCCTGTCAAGCACAGGGAAGTATCATAAACGTAGCTGCTGATGTAGAGATGGAGAAAGCAGGCTAAAAGACACAAGCCCTCGCAGTAAGCAGACTCAAGAGGGGCGAACCAATATGACTCTCTCTCAGACACAGAGATCTCCTCTGCTGCTGACCCAGGCAAAGCTCCACCAGTGCTGGCACTGTATTCATGCTAGCAAGCACATATTAACGCACCCAGGAGAGCAGTGTTTCAGTTCTGCAGGAGGACTCTGAGGTGCCCTTAAGCTCACGTCCTTTATCTGCAGCTTTTACTTTGCCGGCCGTCTGAAGGAGCTGTATGCACAGGCTAAAGCAAGCAAGGATTTGTGCTTTCTAAGCCTGACAGAAAGTCTGCCAGACCAGATGTAGGCAAGAGAATGTATACAGCAAAAGAGAATTACTAAGAGATTGTGTCCTCAGTGATTTGTTTCATTCAAGTATATGCAAGGTCCAACTTTGTCCCTCAATTTTAAGACCTTGTCTGAAGCCCACTGAGTCCAGGAAAACTCTCCGGACTTTAATGTGTTTTAATAACTAGAGACTTCATTTAAACTATTAACAGCATGTCTCTAAACAAAATTAATTTTATATTCTTTCTTCATGGGCTGATGAATAACAAAACTGATATAAGATTTGGCCTGAGCAAATATGCAGGTCTATTTACAGATTTACAAAGGAAGCCTTGCACAGCACCTGCCCACACATAATTCTGGCTCCTGGCACTACTTTAAGGAGTATTGAATTCCTTCCCACCCACACATCTTTACATAAGTAAAAGCTTAAACATCAATTCAGACTAAGCATTTTTGAATGCAGAATCCCTTGGGTGCCATAAAGAGAAACAGTGGTGTAAATGAAACTTTAATTTCCATCATGCTCAATAACTGATGTGCTAAAAACATAGATTTTAAAACAGCACATAGTTTATTTAAAGTTATTGATTCCCACTTCCAGTAAATTCCTGTGTTCCAGCAGCACGTTGTGTTTCCACTAGAGGCTGAGACCACCACTAGATGTTATTCAGCAAGTGGAAAAAGTTTCTGTCCTGAATGGCTGACAAAAAGAGGTGCCATACAACACAACAGCCAACTTGCCATGTGCAAAAGGGCAACCTGGAGCAGAATTTCCTAGCCTCTGGTGGGCCCAGGGGATTTCTTCCACTCGACTAGGAAAGCACGGTCTATGAAAAGTGGCTAGGAAAGGTATCTCAATATTTGTGTCACTGAGCAATGTAATTATGCAGACTTTTTTATAGAGATTGGCATAAGCTACAAATTTTTAGGAGTCCATTGATTCAGGATAGGTTGAAAATCATCATGCAGGAGCATTAATGGAAGGGAAAATTAGATCTTAGCCACTGTCACTGATGTCCAGCCTAGTGTGAAAAGAAAGACAATATGACAGTCTCTAATCATATCTAATAATAACGAGGGGCTAACAGAGAGGCATCTAATAGAGAAAGGTTTCCAAAAAACAGCTGATGATCAATTCCATTAGTTCAACATGACTTCAGGAGAAATCTTCAAACATTCAGACTGGGGTTTGAGCTTGCCCCAGTGTTCAAAGGTCAAAAAGCTGATGGTTTGGTCCTTCCCTTCTAACTCCACCTGGTCTTTTGCAGGACATCAGCAGTCTGTCATCTTTTTCACAAATGACAATGTGCTACTGTCTTAAAACAGCACAACTCATAACCCGTATTTGGATAATGCAGGGCAACGAGAGGCCTGGGACATTTCCTGGCTCATCTCAAAGTGGCACCAACACCAGAAAGGGAGGCGAAAACCACCACTGCCTGACAGCAGCAGCAGAATTGCAGAAAAATCGGCAAAAATCAGCTTCCGCCACTACGGAAAAACCAGCTCAGCTCGTGACTTCACCAAGATGAAAGCGCCCACAGCGTTACGGAAAGGTCAGAGGGGAGGGCCATGTTCAAACTCCCCTTTGCCAGGCTCAACGTGGGAAGACCGCGCTCTAGACCAGCCAGCTCTAACTGTGTCAACTTCCACAGTAATTCCCACTGTATCTCAGAGAAATATTTTTGTTACTCCAAAATCCAAACTGAACTACTGCAAAAACCAGCATTGACCTCCTGGACCTAATTCATACTTCACACCATTTCACTCGCTGCAGCTGTACCAACTTTAAGGGAATTTACACATTAGTATAGGAGAAAGGAAAAGTAGGTCAGTTGTCTTTAGAAAAACAACTTGAATCTTCAGAGCCAGTTTATTAAACCGAACCTACATAAATATGAAAGAACAAGGATCTCAACTGGCTTCAGTTTATGAAGCTAGCACCTGAAGTCTGCATTTCAAAGGCATGTGCATTTTGCATAATTTTCCTGCCTCTCATCAACCCCATCCTTTGTAATTTATGCTATATGCATCTTGAATCAAAGAAAAATAATCATTTTCAGGCACTGTTAGCCATGAAATGGATTCTCTGGGTTTCACTGCATATTAATAAGACCACTTTTGCATCCATTCAAATCTAAGCATAATTATTTATAGCATCCCTTTTAGTTGAATTTTGCTACTGTATATATATATATCAATGCTGGATATGAATGTTTCTAGCATAAACATTCCCTTCCTATAATGATTTCAGCATATCTCATTACATTAGGTAGAATTAAAATTGAGAAGAAAAAAAAAAATCTTGTTCAGGTCACAAACCAAAAGCTGGCAGCGCTTAGGGAGAAACTATGATTAAGGTATTGTACGTAATACATGTTTGTTGGGTTTTTTTACTTTGTTCTGCAGTACATAGCATTATTCACCATCAAATAAAGGTTATTGTGAAAGGCTGGCCAAAAGTTTGATCTGATAAATTAGTTTTTATGTTCATAAGATGCTACTGGCTTATATATGTCTTGGAACTGGGCATAAATGTGATAACAGAGTAACACACTAAAATGAAGCAGAACATCAGTCATCCAGTTGTTCTGCCCCTGTAAGCTGCATCTGTATTTCCTGCTTCAGACAATGAACGTGGGTCTCCGTGGATTGCCCTTATCACCATGCACAAAATTTTCCACAGATGAATAATAAGATGGAGAATTTATCAGTATTAGGGCTAAGACTGTGTCCATCTTTCAAAAGGCTAAACCATGATTTGCTTACACTTCTCTAAAAAAATGTTGAAAATGTTCTCTTCAAATCTACCGTAAAGTCAGTAACAGAGGAGTATTAAAACTTGTTTATAGTTTATTCTGTAACAAGACAGCTGCTCCCAACTGGAGGAAGTGAATTACAGATCTCAATCAGTATCTTTGCTATAGACGTCTCCAAGAACATACACTTCTACTTGTTCTGCAGGGAATTTCCTACCCAGAGACTGAGCACAGAAGGGCACTAAAGACTTTATAAAAAAAGGAAGTATTCTTCCTTCCATTTAAAACTCTGTACTTAATTTTTCAGCTATCAAGAGGGAGTCTTCTCATAAGGCTTGCTCCAGGGAAAGCTGATCCTTAAAATTGTAAGAAACTGGTTGGGACCTGTGGGCTTGGCCAGGCCAACCTCTAACACAAGGCAGGTCAACCTTTGGAGTTAAGATTAAGTTGCTCAGGCTTTTGCCACTTGAATTTTTAAAATCGACAAAGATTGCAATTCCACAGCCTTTGCAGGTGACCTGTGCCCAGGTTTATTTCACCATAAGGAATTTTTTGCCTTCTCTTCTGCAAGTTGATCCCAATTCCCTCAACTAGAGCGGAGTTGAGAGGAATAACCATTTCCCTGGACCTGCAGGCTCCTTTTCCTTGTAACTGTTTCTGCTAGTGCTTATCACAAATATATTCTCTCTTATATATATTTATATATTTAAATTAACACTCACCAACCACTGCTGAGGTATTTCTGGCAGAGGCATTTGAGGAGGCGCTGGCAAACTGCTGGCAACTTCTTGCTTCTGTACATGTTCTTTTATTTCAAAACCTGTGGAAGAGCAACACACATCGCTTAACACTTCAGTGGATGCAAAGGGGACATTTCTTCCACACGTGGACACCATCTCTGACTGTCACACACCGAAATCTGGCGTGCGGTGCTGCTCACAACCTACCTCCCAAGCACGGTTACTGACGCAGGACTGGAAGAATGATGGGAATTCAGGAATTTAATCAAGCAGAACAAATACATACTTACTCTATATGATAATGACATATATGCTATTTGGATCAACAAATACCAGACACAGAAAAAATTTACAGGAAATCATTCTGACCTGCCTATCCATCTGGAACTGAAAGGCTTAAACAGCTACAATTCAAACACATTGCTAGGCGCCTACCATACAGATAAAACCACCTATGGGGGTAGATACCACACTTGTGAACGTCTCAGTGGCACCATACAGTGAATAAAACATGGTCAGCCTGTGGGCAGTATGTGGCCGGCTGACTTTTACCAGCGGAGATGAGCAACAGTTGTTCCCATGGCACATTTTGGATGGGCAAGGCCATCATGCAGACATGACTCCAAACCCACCTTTCATGCCAAAAGAGTGGGAAAGAGGGCAGAAGAAGAGACCCTGCCTCTCTCCTTCCCCTGCAGCAGTGGTGACAGCTATTCAGCCAAGCCCACTGCACCCGTGTACCCTTGGCTCCCTGCTGCCACAACCATCTCTGATCACAGAGCTGTGGTGCAAGTCTGCACAAGTCCTGGGAGATGCAGGATGCTGTGACACCCCAACCTGGAGCACACTGCTGCTGGGGGGGACATTGCCCTAACCAGCTCACCATTATCAGAACTGCACACTGAGCATGTTTTCCCACTATTTCCTTCTTCCACTCATTTTTTTTAAAACAATCCCATACTTTTCCAGGTGAATTTGAAAAGGGAAAAGGAGCCGAATGTAAAAGCTGCTTTGAGGGTCCTTTGTATCACTATTGCATCCAATTTCCCAGGGGAAAAGAGGAGTGACCCACTCGTTCTGAGGTTTTGGCACAATAATTTAAATCCCAGTTGAACTCACTTCATAGGAACATGATATTGTTTATTTTTTCTAAATATCAAAAGGGAGATTAGGGTGCATCTCCTCAATGTTCTGGCAAAAATTCAGTCAATAGATTGTACCCTGCTTACCCCTAGACTGAATTTAGCTCCTAGTGTTTAGTTTAGTTTCTAAAATATATATTTACATAGTCAAATGGATGTCTTTTGGTCAAGATCATATAATTCTCAAAAATGTAATCAATGATGAAATGTTTCTTGTCATAATAACCCAGTCCCTCTGGCTGTGAAGTCATGGATTGAAAAACAACATTGATAAAACAAACTGGCTCTAAGGGCCACAGATTCTTCTTTCTTCCTACAAATCAAGAGTGGGATTAGTCTTGGGAAACATTCCAATTTTTTTTTCAGTATAACTTTCACTTGTTCCTCTTTATGTAGGATGAATCCATATTATGACTGCTATCCATATCCAAGTCTCCCATGCTTTTCATAACAACCAGAAGTCAAATATGAAGGGCTTTTTACTGCAGAAAAAAAAGTATTCCAAGTGAATTCTATTGACTCTGTAAAACTAGTTTTTCCCCAGTTTTAAACTATGTGTGTTTAAGCAAGAACCTGCTCTAACATTTATTTTCTTCTACCAAATTACACAGCAAAGTCAGCATTATAGGTTACGGTATCAGGTCCCTTTAAGGAAAACAGGCAATGTTGACAGTCATATTAAATGACTAAATCCACCAACAGTTCTTACTCCAAAATAAACTGTTTGTGTCTTTGTTTTTTAGAAGAAAGTCTGAGTTTCAGAAGGAAATGCCAAGTGTTTTGTTCAGACCTGCAATCCATTGGGCATGCCAAGGCTCAGGAAGAAAAATAAAGTTTATAGTTTTGCCAGCTATTCAGAGTAACCACTGGTTTGGACATGGGGCAGGTCAAGGCCAGGCAGCTATGACCTGAAGAACACTGGCCTGGCCCAGTTCTCTCTGGTTGATAGATATTAAATGAAGAAAACAGTGTGCATTTGGGAGATGGAACAAAACAAGGCAAAAGGTTTCTAAAGAATTCCCCAAGTAAGAACTTATTGAGTTTAAAGTATTTTAAGTAATTTCCACACCTTTACAAAGAAAAACATAATTGTTCATTTCCAGATGTTATAAAGAACCCAGCCAGTTCCCAGTTGCACAGATCTTTCATTATCATTCCCCATTGATCTTAAATAGTTTGCTCCGGCAATCAAAATATCCTGTTGGATACACACAGTTGATTTTTGCAAATGCACATAAAGAGCCTGAACTCAGCATAGTCCTCAGGCCTCTTAAACTGTGCCAGCGACCCAAGAGCTCTCGTGGAGTTATGCGGGTGGAGTAAACCAACATTTTGAAAAACAGACTCCAAATGACAGTTCAGCTTAGTTACAGAGTACTGTGGGTTTATGCACCTTTTATTGCTTTTAATTTTAATGAAGAGATGAATAGTTTCAAAGGGATGGGAGTACTGAACGTTATAACTGATAAAAAAAAGCAGCAGGGTCAGCTCCATTAAAGTACATGACTCCCTGGGTAGTTTCACACACACTTGAAGCCAGCACGGGATGGCAGAGCTCCCAAGGAGGCAGCTCCTCTCCTTCCCTGCCTGTTCCTGTCCCTGCACCAACCTCTCCTTTGTGCCAGCGTAAGCATGTGTGTGGCCTCAGGTCGAACCAGACCAGGGAAGTAACACTGGTTAGGACTAAAACAGCAAAAAAAAGCAAATAATGCTTGTGCTAGCAGAAAGGAAGATGCAACACATGATGAGCAAGAATGAGTAGCCTGGGGAGAGAAACAGGATGCTTTTTTTTAGAGGCCATGCTGGCTTAAACTCTGTTTAAACTGCAGTTCCATAAAGCGGAGTTTACAGACATATAAAGCATAGTCTTACGACCTCTCGCTTAACTGAACTATGGGATTTGCTTGACTTAATCCCTGTTTGAACTAGAGCGTATCTTTTAGCAGACTATCTTGATAAAATGCCAGCAATGGCATGCAGACCTTACAAAGTTCTTCCATTAGTTCACAGCTTCAATGCTCAAAATACGTGCTTTATTCCCACTTTGAAACAAACATTCCGCCATCGCACACTGCTTTTTGTTGTATAAGTCTAAGAGCTCATTCTCAGTCATTCCTTTCCTACATCAAGGTTAATTATGATACCTCATTTGGGATAATTTGAAGGCGTACGTCTGGATCCTTTAATCACTTTTATGACTTTTCTTTGAAATGTCTAAATTTTATCTCCTTGAATGCAGGTGCTAGAAGTGGGTGTAATGTTCCAGTAACAACTGCACTGAACCAAGCTCCACTGCTTAATATACAGATCTCATATGGATCTTGTTAATGGATGGATCCTGTAATAGGATGTAATGGATCTTGTTATAGATCCTGTAATAGGCTTTAAAACCTAAACAGTAGGTGTGAGAGGTAGACAGCTACGGTCCTTGAGTCTTTTTATACTTGGCCACATCTATAGTCATAAATTAAACACGCCTGGGAAGGTGCTCTGGTACTGAGAAATCCATACCCATACGGTTAAAATATCTCACCCATCAAAACCAGGGTGGAGGGTGATGATTTTGAACTGCCTGTTGGGAACAGATCTTTGCCCGTGCTAATCCCAAATCATGCCTAGGAACTGATGGAAAAGACGAGTCAGCTCAGGCCAAGCCATGCCAAGGACTGCTCCGTAATTTTAACAGTGTAAATAATTGAGTTCCAGGGTCCAGAAACATACCCAGCACTGTTTAATTTACTGCTAGAGCTGTAGCTTTTGCATCCTGACACACCATCCTCAATCCAGAAGAAAAGGATATGACAACCCTTCCCTGCGTTTGCAAAGTTGGCAACAGAATGTTGTCCGACTTCTTGAGGAAGTCAAATGTTTTTCTTAATAAATCTAGTTGAAAAGGTTACAAGAAGAACATTCAGAGTCAGATCAGCGTTGTTGAGGTTATTTTGAACTCCTGTAAAATACAGCTGTTTCTAAACATATCAAATTGCAGGTTCTCACCTACAGATTTTGGTTTTGGGGAGTTTGGTGTATTTTGATCAACTTTTGGAGCATGAAGCCTCCTTCAACAATATGTGAAATTGGTACCTGCCTCCTTCTCTCAGTAGTAAAGTAAAAATAGTGATGGGTCTTTAAGAATGTCAACATGGAAAGGAGGAGAATCATTATTTTCAAGTTGATCTCCTTGGACTTGAATCCTGTGGCAAAAATTATTTCTTTACTGAAGGGGGGAAACACTGCATCAAACAAGATCATATTTTTTTAGCACTGGAGAAGAAACACATCATGAGAAATGCAGCTGCTCACAACATGGCATTTTTCTTCAACACACTCTGGTATTTTTTAAAAATCTAAACACTGAGGGTTTATACTGACAGCATTTCTGTCAAATGTAGGAGAGACAGAGGTCTTATAGCCCAGATGCCTCTTTATAAAGAAAGGTGCTGTAAGGAAATGTAAGAGTACTGTTAGGAAACATAGTGAGGAATATTCTTCATATGAGGTCTGTGGAAAGGTTGCTGTACACAGTGAATCATTTATATTGCACTTAGTTCCATAATCTTGTCAAAGACAAAAGCAATTGTGCAAACCAAATGGGTTTAGATAGGAAGAAAAGGGGAAAATGAACGTAACTCTAATTGCAAAATGCAAACCAAACATGCTGACAGCCATTTCCCAGCTCTGGCTTGACACTGCTGTATCAGTCATGCACCAGAGTCCACCACAGTATCAAGCGTTTTGATGGATTTGGGTCATTTGACAGAGATGCAGCATGCAGCACCCACGCATCCATAAAATGGTGCTGTGGCCAGCACTCCCTGACGCACTATTACTTTTCCATCAAAACTCATAAATAGCATTGCTGCCACAAATAAAATGAAGTAACCACTACATCAGCAGAAGTGAAAACATTCTGTGTAGCATGTAATTTTGTGGCTGGATTCACCCATGTGCACCCAAGATACTTTCAGTATGCCTTTTGCTATATTTTATTGCTGAACATGAAGGAAAACATTCAGGAAAGTTACACTTTGGCTTCACCCTGTCTTTCTGTCTTGCTTCAATTTAGGGCTTGTCTTTAGCCCTTAAAGCTATTTCACTGAGTACAGACTTATTCTGTGCATTCTGCAAGCAAGAAAACCCACCCCTGACACTGACCTTTTGATGACTGTATCCTCAGGAGAATGTTAGTTATTACTGCCTTCTTCTCCCTGACAGTGGAAGTTAGATATTCATGGTCCAGAAGTTCAAGAAACAGGCGCAGCTCAACTATTAACTCTTCCATGGCTGAAAGAAAAAAAAAAGATAATTACTTTTTCTAAAAAGTCCCCTTAGAAAAAAGACAGAGCTAATTCTCATTTATTCACATTCACAGTTATTTTCTAGCATTTCTTAAAAATTCATATTCATTAGTAAACTCAATAGAATAGTCCATTAGTCAGCACTACTGGCATTTGTAGCAGTTATCTCAAAATCAATGCATAAAAGACAGTTCTTTTCACATACCACATCATCAAGCCAGCACTAGACAAAAGTAAGTGCAGGAGTGGTGGTCATCTGCTTTTCTAGCAGTGCCACTCTGGTTCCTCTCCCTTTAACAAGGGAGATTTCTAATTTCTAACTGCAGAACAAATTTAAAGTTTGATAAAACTTCTAGGCACATTGATATTTTCATAAATCTTTAGAGAAAGTCTCTCTTTCCCTCATCTTATTTCTTCTGTTTGCTGTGTCAAAAAAAGAGCAGGTATTCCTTTACAGTGATTTGTCTTTCTTGTGATTTCCAAAGACAAGCTCCCAACACACCACATAATTTCTTATTACTCGCCAGATTCCTGATCATGCACTTCATACTTCATCTACTATTCCAGATCTCAGGGGTTTCCAATTCTTTCTAGAAAAAACAACATTCCTTCTCTGTATTCCCAATGCTTCTCAATTTTTTTTATCAACAAACTTTATAAGCACGTTTCTACTTTTTTCCTTTCAAATTACCTCTAATGTCTTGATGACTGCAGTACCTCAGACCATACATATAAACACATTTGTTACAGCTTAATTGAATGATACCTATTCAGCAGATTTATGAGAACCCCATGGTATTGAACCTCATTTTCATGCTTCAATTCTCTCATAATTCTGAGATTCTCTGGTCCATTCGCTTAAGTGGACTTGCTATTTTTAGTTTAAGTTTCATCTTGGGTATAATAGTTCACATTTCCGTACTTTCTGTATCTGATGACATTATCCTCATGAAAAGATGAGGAGAAACATCCATTTCGTTTCAGGGCCACACCTAGGATTAATCTCAGTGCTATCCTCATTCCAAAATGCCTCTACTTAAATTTTTCTCTACTTATTCACATTTGTTTTTATAGTCTTTTCAAGGTCTAACAGCGCAACTGCTGCTCAGTGTCTTCAGAACTCTAAAAAATACATTCTTTGCTGCTTACTCCCTTACCAGCTCTTCCCTCCTCCTGAAACCTTTTCTGATATGGTTGTTTACCCAAGTGAATCTGGAATCCTTTTTCCATTTCTGAGAACGTGTCTGGATGTTTAAACAACCCTTGGTCAAGATGCATTTGTTTTGTCCAACACTTGAAAACAGCAGAGTGCAGGGAAAGGTGCAGATGTCAGCTACAGTCCCATGAGGGGCTGTTGGTCCCTTCTTCTCTCCAGTGAATGCAGATTTTCCCATTTATTTGCTGACTGTACCTGCCAGTATGTTCAGGCTGTCCTGGCAAACCTGACATACTCCTAGCAGGCAGATAAGACATGCCAGTTTGCAATACTAAGGCATGACAGCATCTTACCAGAGAAATCCCCGATAAGAAGTAGACTTGGGCAGATCTTTTCTGAAAGACACCATTAGTTTGCACATACGCATCCATCCTGTGCAAGTTTTCTCTTGGTGAATATGTTCTATCCAACTGAGCAGTAGCACTGCCATTATATCAACTGTCCACATTTTCAGGAAATATGTTTCCCAAAGATTTTTACAATATATAGGCAGAAAGAGGGTATCCAAAATGACAGCAAAACTGCCCAGATCACTTCACACTGTAGCTCATGAGAAACATCCCACGGCTACAGGTCATCTTTTTTGCCGTCACACTTCTAGCTGTCTAAGCTGTCTAGAAGTCCATCAGAAATCCAAAATATTTCATGACAACCCTATTACTTCCAGTGTTGTTCACATTATGGAACAACAGCATACATACCCACAGCATACAGCTTTCTGAAGTGAAATGGTACAGGTTTAGATTTGCAAAGTGGTAAACGATCACATGGCTCAAGGCTCAAGGAGCCCTTGAGACTTGCACCCTCAGCAAGTTTGCAGATGACACCAAGCTGAGTGGTGCAGTTGACATGCCTGAGGGACGGGATGTCATCCAAAGGGACCTGGACAGGCTGGAGAGGTGGGCCTGTGCAAACCTCATGAGGTTCAACAAGGCCAAGTGCAAGGTCCTGCACCTGGGTCGGGGCAACCCCAGGTATCAATACAGGCTGGAAGATGAGGGGATTGAGAGCAGTCCTGCAGAGAAAGACTTGGGGGTACTGGTGGAAGAAAAGCTGGACATGAGCCAGCAGTGTGCGCTTGCAGCCCAGAAGGCCAACCGTATCCTGGGCTGCATCAAAAGAAGCATGGCCAGCAGGTCGAGGGAGGTGATTCTGCCCCTCTACTCGGCTCTGGTGAGACCCCACCTGGAGTACTGTGTCCAGCTCTGGAGCCCTCAGCACAAGAAGGACATGGAGCTGTTGGAGCGGGTCCAGAAGAGGGCCACAAAAATGATCC
>VYZW01045638.1:95257-116965 GCA_013401315.1 Balaeniceps rex
TGATAATCCTCAATGGCTGTCAAGGGATCATTTCAGCCACAACCCACATGTATTCCTCCTCTTCCTTCTTCCTTCTACTTCAGTTTTCAAGGAATTGGCTTTTACAAAACCAGCTTTCCGAAAAAGCTATCAGAGCTCCAAATGCTGCTGTTGCAATACTTGGGTGATAAAACAAGAGGTGGGAAAGCATTAAGGAATGTTTGGACAAGAAACAAGCTGCCAAAAATCCTACTCTATCAGCTACAGCCGAGCAATGAGTGACAGCAATGCAGGAGTGTAATCCATTAGCATAAGGTAGATGGATAAGAGTTTATTTTTTAAAGTCCACACCAGTGCTTAAGCACTGCCACAGTCTTTGGAGAGGAATGCCTCCATTTAAGCAAGTTCACAGGCTCATAGAAAAAAAGAAAAAAGAAAAAGGAAAAAAAGAAGAAAGAAAAAAAGAAGGAAGAAAAAGGAAGAAAGGAACAAGAAGAAAGAAACAAGAGAAAAAAGAAAGAACAAAGGAGAAAAAGAAGAAATGAAAGAAAGAACAAAAAAAGAATAAAAGAAAAAAGAAAAAAATTAGTATTACAGGCATTTATTTTTATTTAAGTATTACTTATCTACATTGAACTCATAATATGTTAGTGAAAAAAAAGCAGATAACTAATTACAGAAACTTACAGTGGATTTTATCAAGTTGTTGAAGGCTTTGTCTAAAAGTGTATTTTCCACATGAGGTTTCTTTTGTTCCCAAAATAAATGTAACATACCTTGTAAAGCAAAAGAACATGGCTTTCACTCCAACTGCATGCCCAGCAGCCTGGGCAAGACTCTCACCCTCCCATCTCTGTGCTCACTGTGGGCATTCAGGTTGAACTTTTCAGAGTCCCATTACCCTACCAGGGCAGAAAATGGAAATCTCTTCCATTTAACTATCTCCAAATGTAGCAGCTGACATCATCTTGTCAGGACAAGACATTCCAGGTCTTGCTCGCTGGCTCCTGCATTAGCTCAACTCCTCCATTACTCCAAACCACAAAAGATAAGCAGCCACTACAGTATTAATAAACGAGCTCCAATTCCACAAAAGAAAAGCAGTTCCCTCATGATGCAAAAAGGAGATAGAAAATCTGTGGTAGGAGGTGAAAGACTGCCCCAGACTCCAGGTCCCAGGAGGAGATGGGGCTCAGTTAAGGCTGAGACACACTGAAGCAGATAACCTGCAGTAGTAAAAAGAAAGTGAAGCGTTGCAGTACAGCTTGTGAGTTCTTCACTTGGTTCCTCAGCTGCACACAGATCTGTTTTTAGGTTAGGATTTCTTTCAAAGTTATGAATAATTACATATCCAGCAGAAATGTGAGACGGTAAGTTAATGAAGTTAATGGAATGGAAAAACAGAATAGTGAAACAATGACAAAGAAATACAAATATGGCAATGGTAGGAACTGCAGAGTAGCAATTCATGTTTTTTGTATTCAGCAATACAATTTTTGTTATACATGTCAAATACCAAACTTAAAAATTGTTCAAGAAGTCCTGACTCTGAGCATGTCAGCCACATGTGCAGTACAATCCAAGAATAGTTTTCTCTCTGTGAAATCTGGTGCTCTAGGCTTCCAGTTTGCAGCAAATTTAAAGCCAGAAATAAGATAATATTGCATTTTGTAAGAACAGATCCAGAAGTCCTCACATGTGTATGTGAAGATGGAAAAAATTCAATTTTTTTATATCCTACAACACTTTTTTATACTATTGTTCTCACTGCTGGGTCCATTATGCAATGAGTAACTTCTACCATACATTGCTTATTGTCTAATGCTCCTCCCAAGAAGAGAAGCATGTTCTGCTTTTCCTGTCAGGCTTTTGAAAATTTCTTTAAATAGATGTACACATTGATACAGATTTATCTTAAGAAAATAAGACCAAAGAAACATAATTTACACTTATAGAGAGTAGAATAGTGAGAGCTGAAATCTCTCTTCAAGTGGAAAATACATCATTCCCCACCTCACACCAGTGCCCCAAGAAACATCTGTCTCCTTTACTGTCACCCCTTATTCTTGTTTTGGATAATTTCATTATGTGAGAGGTAGATCGTAGTCAACAGAAAAAAAATATTAGAGCTTAAGGTAGCTTTGAAACTCAAGCCCCATAGGTGAAGAACCATTAACATAAAAATGGAAATCTTATGTAAAAAAAACCCCAACCTGTAGAGAATGCTCCACAAGGTTTCAATAAATCCTTCATAGCAAAAAATGCTTGAACACTGTGAATATCATGGAGAGAGAGAGATATATATAGCAGTTATTTAATATCTTGTGTGCTGTGTTCCTTATCCAGGGGTGGCTCTGGGCTTTAGGGACTTCACACTCTTTTACATGCAGCATGGAATGCATAAGTATTAGTTTTCTTATGAGCTTTTCGATAGCATTCACCCTTAGATTGTCCAAGTGATTCACAAATTAAGTTTGCTACAACGCACAATTGCACAGGCAGTATCACCTCATTTTAGATAAGGAACTAAGATAGAGATAGAAGGAGCTCCTGATTCTGGGTTCTGTTTGAAATACCCAATTTTTCAAAGTGCTTGAAACCATGCAGAACTTGACTCGTGCAAGCACTGCTCTCCCGGATACCAGCTGATTAGGAGTGCTCTGCACTTCTGTTGGGTGGCTCACAGGACCTTGATTTCCATGCATAGGGAATGAGGAATAACAGGTCACTGCCAGCCTCCTGGGAAGTCAAGTCTAAAATGCTTTGCTCATCATGCAACTCTGAAGACACAGAGGATCCAGTGCTCTAAGGCAACGTTAGACTGCCAGAAAAACAAGAGTATCTTTTCTCTGCTGCAATTCTTTGCCTCATTCAAAAATCTGGAGGACACATAAACAGGTGCCCTAAAATCAACACCTTCTCCCACTACGCATGTTGACTCATTCCTCTGTTCTGAATAAGGACATAAATGTAACCGAAATGTCATAAAATGCCACCATTGTGATAAATATCACCATAAAACTTCCCAGTTAATTAGTCTGTATCCTTAGACAGATTTTCCAGGCCAGAAAGAAAGTGAGCTTTGCTACATCTCCAACATAGACTTTTAGAGACCAAAGGGAGAAGCAGCTGCAAATGTATGGGACCTTAAGGGAGAATATCCTGCAGTAAGCATCTTCTTTCATAACACTGGCCCTCCCTCACAAACATCTATCTAAAACAGCTTTTCACAGTCTGATGCTCAAAAAGGAGCAATGTCTTAGACAAGTTGTCCCAGGACATTCACGGTTTTATGGAGAACTGAAAATCAACGTGTTGAAACCAGCTCAGAAACACAGTCAAGATAATAACACTAAATGAAGTGTTCACAAAGAAGCACACATAACGTTGTAGTAGTAGTAATAATAATAATAATAATAATATAATAACAATATAGTATTTGGTATTTAGCCCCTTGCACTGGAATTGTGTGGTACCAATGGAGAAATTTTTCAGCACCAGATCTGACACCAGTCTGCAGTGGAAAATACAAAGCAGCGTTTGAGGCAGGTAATGAAAGTGAGGACCTACTGCTTGGTGACACACAGGTAGGGCTGGTGGCAGAGCCTATATGCTAAGAGAATCCATCAATGGGTGACATGGAACAGCTCTCCTCCTAAGCTATGCCTTCAAAGCTTTTTCTCCAGCATGCATACGCACAATTTGTATCACTTTGCTGAACTTCTTTGGTGTACCATTCACTTGGACATGTCTCTGGCACACATGATCCATAAATATAACCATGAAATATATTCCCTATTGAAAATAGCAATATATGCATTTCAACAATGGATTCAGCTAGCTGTGACAAAGCAGGAAAGCTGTAATTCTAAAACAGGGAATTTCAATTTCTTTTGTCCCTTATAGCCCTCAAGTTAATTCTCTGAAATACATCAGTGTCTCTCTGATTTCTCCTCTTTCTGGTTCTCCTTCATGATTACTACATAGACAGGAAAATTAAACAAACTTTTATAGTTTCTGACCAAAAAAAAAAAAAANGCAAAATATTCCTTTCAGTTCCTTCACTCAGCACACCTCTACAGCAGCCAAAATAAGACTGACCAAGGGTTCCCTGTGTAACCCTACTGTGCTGACTGGCACAGTGAGTGCTGGGAGCCTGGACTTGGTCCAGGTGCCTCTGTGCTTGGACAGAGACTGCTCCAACGGAGGGCCACAGCAAACACACTGACTAGAGGTAAGGGATCAGCCAAGAGTGGAATTCACACTTGCTAATGGAGCTCCACAGAACAACCTTCAAGGCCCCTTTTTTGTCTCCATAAATGTGTTTTAAGTGAAGGTTACACTTTCTAAAAGCAGATGAAGTTAGCAAGTACCTTTTAGAAATCTGTATGAAAATTTAGGTCCCAGACACTAAGTTATATTTCCTTAAAATAGGAGAATTAGAAGTCAAAAAAGTGCATTTTTACGTATTTGTTAGAAAAGAAGAGGTGCTAAGGAACACACTAGTGATAAGCTGGTTCAATAAGTCAACAGATATTTTGAGAAGTTGAGCTAAGGACTGTGCTGCAATTCAAAATGGTATTTTGTCACAAAATCTCATACTGCCAGCTTTAAAAATACGCAGAAACTTAAGTATTCTAGCACCAGGCTGGAGGTGCCTATGATAATTTTAAAGAAATGCAGCCTAATGCATGCACATTTCACTGCCCTGGCAAAACATGGACAATATTATCGCAATGGGGCCCAAGACTGAGCATGCTGTAGAGGAAGGATCACAAACACTCTGGAACAATTCTCATGAATGGATTTAGATCCCACAAATCTGATGTAAGAAGTTGTTACCATGTCACCAGTAGACACCCAGTGAACCATATGAAATACACTAATTATAAAGCTAAATATTCTCAATAACCAGAGACTGATACATGGTAGGTTTTGTCACCAGCACTGATCAGGCAGAAAACAAGGTTTCAGACCATTACATTTCAAAAGACTTGAGCGTTTCATGGCATGAAATACAAACCATGAACTCCTCCTTTAAAAATCAGTAAGTGACACATCATTTTAATTACTGACTGTATAGTGTGCCGTAAGATGGACAGAACCACTGAAATTAGTGAAGTTATTTCTTCACGGTAGCCTTCAGAATGCACAGTCAGAGCCCTGAAACATTAAATACTGGATACTGCACAGGCTTTTAAAGGAAACTCCGTCATTCTCATACTACCAACAGTTATCCTGAAGACTCATGGTGAGCTGGATCTGCAGAAAGATGAAGTGTGAGGCCAGACACCGAAGTGGACTACAACACTCAATTCTGTCTGCTGGGATGTTTCTTTAGAGTACAAAATTCTAGCAGAAACCTTTGTCTTAAAAAAATGCAGATTCTTACAAACATATTTAACTACTGTGTTGGGATTTTTATGTACTACCTGTCTGAATATAAAACTTGGACTTAAAAGTTGAATTTCCTTCACTAAACAAAATAAACTTTAATCTATATTTATATTCTAAGGATACAGAATTAAATAAATAAATAAGCAAATTCCCCTCACCACAAAATAGAGAAAAAAACCTGTTTAAAAACTTTGGGTCCTTATCCGGTGTAGTTCTCATGGTTTCAGTGATGCTCAATTAATTCACTCAACCTAGGATATACAGCTAATACTTGTATGTTACGGAGATTTCATTTTAATTACAGATGTGCTTTGAATTTATCATGAAACCAGAAAAGTATGTTTAACAATCACTAATAAACTGCTGCCAACACCCTTCTCTCAGGCTGCTCCAGCCACCTTTCCTCTTCTATCCAATCACCCTCGCACCTCTTTGGAATACAGACTGTGCTAGACAGACTTACCTACAAGGTCTTCGGGAAAATTTACCTCCATGGTTTTCACTCCCCTTGGCCACTTTCTGTTTTCTGCACATTATCCAGTTTTTCTAAATCTGTTCACGCTGCCCCATATGTTTGGAACAGCCTCCCTTCTCCCTGCCCAGCAACTTCCCTCTCTCCCATGAAATCCCTCTTTCTTTCAGCAGTCCCTTCAACAATAATCCTCACATTCCTCCTTGCCTAACAGTTGCGCCGTGTCTCATCATGCAGCTGTTATTTTTACCTATGTTTAGGCCAGACCTTGCAAACATTTTCCCACCGTAAAAAAAAAAGTCCCAATCCTTCTGATCAGTTTCACTAACCACAACAACAGGATGAGTTCAGAGAAAAGAAAAAATCCATGGTTTAGTTATTAACATCTAAAAGGCAGTAATTTCATTCCTGTGCAACAGGAGCGAAGTAGACAAGCAGTCGGATGTCTGTCCATCCCGCCAGCAGCGGGAGGATGCAGCACGGAGGGTGAGAGAACAGGGCAGCCGCCAGGACGTACCCTGGCACCAGCACGGGCACTGCCCGGCCGGCTGCGCCTGCTCCATCCTCCCCGTCACAGCTGGCCCTTTCCAACAGGGAGGACATTTAAAATTATCCTCCCATACAAAAGTATTTCAAAGCTCTGAGGACCTATGTCCAAAATGTTACCATTACCAGAGGCGTAGCATAGCAGTCTAAGCACTTTATAGCTAAAAAAGCCAAGACAGCAAAGTCCAGGGTAAAGAAATCATTCCAGGAGAACTGTAACAGGTATCAGCCCATGCTCTTACTCACTCTGAGGCTAGGTGCATTTTTTGAGGTCAATGAGCTAATTTACCATTTGTAATGTGCTGCCACAGACCTGAACAGCACAAGCAACACCAGCTTCTCACTGTTACAGCATCTAGAAACTTCGTATCTGGCCATGAGAGAGAAAAAATGCACTTTACACATATCCTCAACATATTCTCCTCATGATTGCCCGCTTGTGCCAGCTGATGGATGCCATAAAGATAAAAATGGACCATTGGATCCAGAACAAAACCCTCTATTCAAATTACACAGCTACCTCTGAGCATACTTCAGCAATACCACTTGGGCAAGGAAGCCACATTTTATGACTAGGAAGATCGCTGCGACTCCATTTGTCCCCACCAGTCTTCTGTCACAGCTGAGAGAATATCCTGACCAACATGAACTTCACCAAGGGTTGCGTGTGCCATCGATCTCATGCCTTGTATCTCTGGATAAGGTCCCAGATGGCTTGTTTAACAATATTTGCCAAAAGATGCTTCCCAGTTCTTCCTGTATTCCTGAGTAACAAAGAAGATGCGCTGCCAAATGTCCTCCCACTGAGATCTCAAAGGCAAAAACCCAGCACCCTCCCCCAAGAAAAAAAAAAACACCAGCAAGGATTTCAGTTTATAGCAAGTTTGCATATTTTCCTGGGCTTATGTGCTTTGTTTTTCACAGACTCATAGGACCTAACTAGGAAACCACAGACTGCTGCATCTGTTGGCCTCGGATTATCAAAAATGTGCTGACTCTATATAAAAGTTACCCATTGCATCACAGCACAAACAACCCGTGTCACGCCTGTAGCCATGCGCAGATGAGCCCCGTGCAGCATCCCTCTGCAGCCAGGATAGGGAAGGGCCAGCTGGTGCGGCTGGGCAGCGATCAGGCCCCACCAGCTCAGCCTGCATCAGCCACTGCCATTACACAAAGGTAAAACCCATCGATGGCAAACATTTGCATCCTTGCCTCATCGCACCATCTGCTTCTGCTGCTGCTCACTTGAAAATTAATATGGAGGTTGCTTAAATCAGAAGCTAATGCTACATCTGTCTCCCTTAGCATTACAGATAATTATTAGGATACGCATGCAACCCTTTTTGCAACTCAGAATGGGGCGACAGTGGCCTCTGATCTGACAGAATCCTTCCTTCATCAAGTGAGACCAAAATGCTTTATTTCAGTGCAACAAATTGGACTGGATGTTCCTCCTCCTAGTCTGTGCTCCCTTACTTTCCTTTCTTCTTCTTCCCCCATACACTTTCATCAGAGCTAAAAAGTAAATGACTATAGTGTCAATCTCTTTCAAAGAACATAAAAAGGTCTTTCACAAGCAAATGTACAGAAAACTCAGGGTTGGTCTTGCCTGGATAAATTACATCTCCCAGCCCAATTTCTAGGGGCTGCTCACCAATCATGGACATTAAGGAAACAACTAAAATTGTATTTTATTATCTCAATCATTTATTCCTAATCGTTTCCTATTTGCATCTGATTTGCACTGCATGAAGAAAAGCAGAAATGTGGGAAGAATCAAGTATATGCTGCCATGAAGTCCTTGATGTTAGCATACTCATACAAATCTTAATTCTGTGGCCTTTAATCCACAGAGAGTCTCAAAGAGGTATTCCCTATATATAAACTGCAACATACTGGTTTTAGAGGAGGACTAATTTCATAGGCTTCAGGGGAAAAACTCTGAGATAGAAATCTGTTCTCTTCTTTCCCATGTAAGACACGCTGGAAACTGCTTATAGGAACATTATCAAATTGAATATTTTTAAAAGCCTCCTAGTAAAAATTATTTTACCCTATGTGCACTTTTCATCATTCAAGTTAGAAATTATTTACAATAAGAAAGCAAGCAGTCAAATCCACTTTGATAGTTTTTAAGGGAATTCTAGAGAAATGTATATATCTAAAAAAACCCTCAAAACCACTTCTCTCCTGTTCAAAGCAGTTTGAAAATGCAGTGAAGAAACTTCTAAGAAGAAAGTTTGCAACCTTTTTTTTTCATAAACTATACTTTGAGCACCGTGGTCATAGTGAATAAGCTGCTAAAACTAAAAATATATAAGAAAGGATAAAATGCTCCAACACGTCCTAGCCCTTTCCAGTTCTGTCCCCCTATTTGCAGAGGCTCACAGCATATATACACATCAGCAATAAAATAATGCCAGATGACCTCCTTCACCTCCTAGCAGCAAGACAACAACAGAAAATTGGCAAAAGGCAGAAAAGTCCAGTGGAAAAATGGAAACTATTTAAATAAGCCTTTGTTTCGGAGCATTTGAGAATGGCAGAAGGGTGCTTCAAAAAGGCCAGGCTGTCCCATGAATAGGAAGGAGCATGAGAAGAAAACCAAGAAAGAGGTGGGTCATTCGGAGTCCATGAACCTTAAGAGCATTCCTTGAAGAAAACCAGAAAGGTTTATCTCAGTTAAATTGTTTGTTTACAGGAAAGATGCAAATATGCACTTGTGGTAAAGAGTTTTTTTCTATTCTATGCTGCTTTAATCTGTTTTCCTATGATTACACTTTTTGCCCCCAATTTTTCTTAAGAGACATAAAAAGAAAGGCAAAATCAGCTTATGCTTTCTTTTCATTCCAGATGGCAAACTGATGAAAACTCACTAATAGCCAAATCAAGAAATTAATTATGATGAAGGCATGGATTCTAAAAAAAGCCTTTGCAATTTTTCAAGTGAGAGAAGCAGGAGAGCGAACATCATCAACGTAACTTTTAGAAAGTAATTTACATTCTCAAGGCACTGTAGAGCCATTAACTATTTCATTAACTACCACCCTTTGGGGTTTACAAAGCAGCACTCTCTCTGGTTTACAGATGGGAAACTGAGGCAGGCTTAGTGCCACAAAGACCTTCACGGAGCATAACTCAGTGCTGCGCCACCAAAAGGAGCAGCCGCGTGCACCCTTCCCAAAGCCGGGCTGTCATTCCTGCCTCCTCTCTGGGCTGGCATGTGTGCTTGTACAGCCACAGGACGGACTGGAGCAGGGGACTGATACAGTTTTTAGGTGCAATACCTAGTTATGCTAGAGTAACTTAATGGTGGAACACCACCATAGATCTACTTGTACCTAAATTAATGCTCCATGGAGCTCCATGGGGTTGTAGTCCCAAACTCAAGCTGTTTAGAAATCCCTTTTATCCTAGGATCAGGCAATAGTGGGGGATCTCAGTACGAAAGAATTGGTCCTCTGTGTCCAATTACCTGACTTACCACAAGGAGAGATAGGACACATGGAGGGCTGGTGTCCCATCCACACTGCATGCTGAAGCAGTTCTGTGCACATCCTAAAGCAGGAATACCTGATATTTCCCTCATGGGGACACCAGCAAAAGATGCGGAAAATTGCACATTCTCCACTTCTCTAAATCCACAAATTTGGTGTCAACATGTCCTGGTTTCAGCTGGGTTAGAGTTACTTTTCTTCCTAGTAGCTGGCATAGTGCTGTGTTTTCGATTTAATATGAGAAGAATGCTGATAACACACTGATGTTTTAGTTGTTGCTAAGTAGTGCTTAGGCTAGTCAAGGACTTTTTTTCAGCTTCCCATGCTCTGCCAGGTGCACAAGAAGTTGGGAGGGGGCACAGCCCAAGATAGTTGATCCAAATCGACCAAAGGGCTATTCCATACCATATGACGTCATGCTCAGTATATAAACCGAGGGGAGTTAGCCGGGGGGCAGCGATCGCTGCTCGGGGACTGGCTGGGTGTCGGTCAGCGGGTGGTGAGCGGTTGCATCACTTGTTTTCTTTTCCCTGGGTTTTGTTTGTCTCTCTCGTTCTCCTTTTCATTACAATTATTATTATTATTATCATTATTATTATTATTATTACTATTACTACTACTACTACTATTATTATTATTATTATTTTATTTCAATTATTAAACTGTTCTTATCTCAACCCGCGGGTTTTCTTACTCTTGCCCTTCCGATTCTCTCCCCCATCCCATTGGGGGGGGAGGGTGAGCGAGCGGCTGCGTGGTGCTTAGTTGCCGAGTGGGGCTAAACCACGACACAACATTTCTGTGCTATAACATCAAACTAGCCCTATAGACCAAATATATCCATGTTGAATGTGTAAAACTGAATGTTTGAGACAAAATCTCAGATCCAAACAGCATTTGTCTAATGATTCCCATTAATGGCAAAGTTCTCCCAATGTCAATGGCTGCTGAGATAATCTAACCCTTAGCACATCTGAAAATCCAAATCAAGCTGTGCCCCTCTCAAGATAGTCTGACTAATTTTATCCTTTTATGACAGTGTTGTCTATTTTTGTATTTGGCTTTTGTAACTAAAATGTGGATCTAAATCATGTGACCTGGATGCAGTGGAAAGTCCTTAAGGACTTTTTGAAGAAGTGATGTTTTCCTTAAACCTTAAAAAAGCCCAAACCCCTATATAGTAAACGATTAGATATTTGTATTAGAGAATTAGAAAAAATCATTCAAGGCATACAGAATTTACTATTACACTGTTAATAACTTTAATAATATTTAATTTTATTAATAAATTTCTACACCACTTTGCAGGTTTCCCTGACATTACAGGGCCACAGCCCTGTGGATGGGGGCAGACCCTACTGGCAGGAGCTGCCTCTGCGCATGCTGCAGCATGGCTTGACCAGATGTGCAGATGCTAATAAATAATAATAACGATGATGATGATGGCAGAACCATGTAAGCGTTCATGATTTTCTAGTTTCCAGCCTCTCCTCGATGTATAACGCCAAACTGCCGCAGATGGCTGGTGAGAAGTCAGACGCTGACAGCCATCCTGGCGGTGCTCTCAGCCCCCAGGGCCCCTCACCTAATTAGCCTGACATGGAGCAGAAGGATGCTGTGCCGCTGCCAAACAGGGAGGTGTGGGTTCAGAGGGACACCCAGTTTCAGCATACGATGCTCCTCACTGCATCCAAGGAGTCCTGCCTGGGAGGATAATCACAGGCCACATTGGGCCCCCAGATCTACATTCCTGGCTTGCACTAGCCTGCAGGCAAATGGCTTACCTAAGTACAGGAGTAGTAAGGAAGAGGATTGGATTTCAAGCCAAGCCAGAGATCATTTGCAGCATGGATTAATTAAAACTACTCAGCTTTCACTTTTTATCCGCCCGTAGTGAGAAAGAATAAATGCTTCAGAATAAAAATGCTCAACCACGCCAATACATCTCCCCAACGATGCCACCAATGGATTTCCGCACGTGCCAGGGCGCAGCCTGGCCATATGTGGATAGCATAATTCTCTGACACGATGACACTGACAAAAATTATTTCACAGGCTATGGTGAAACTGTATCCAACTGTATCAGCTTAGCCTATAAGTCTGAAACAAGAAAAACATGGAGAAGTAAAACAAGAAGTGAAAATTATCATCATATTCCAGTGAACCACATGCACAAGTCTGAAATGTTCATTATAAAATTCCAAGCAATGGTCTCAGTTCTGTGGCACAGAGAGACTGTATTTTGAAATCATGAAAGAGCAAGGGTAGAAGGGGGCTTGGAATAAAAGTCAGTAGGTGTGATTATTATTTGGAAAATTCTTATGCACTTATTCTTCAGACCACTGCATGAATATTCATCAAGCCTCCCAGCTTAGGAAGTTTCAGATTGGAGTGTTGATATCTTCACTTTATGGAAGAAAAAACAAGGCATAAAAGCCCAGCTTCAGACAGCTAAGTGGAACTTGAGGATTGTAGTTTCTGCATAGCCTCATCAAGTCTTTTACCAATTATCTTTCTTTAAGGTAAAAAGAGCAACAACTAAGTGACTGTGGAGAAAAGCAATTGCCTAAGACCCCTACAAAAATAAATGGCAAAGCCAGAGACGAATTCAGAGCTCTGAAAACTCAGTCCAGTACGCTGGTCCTTCGGGAACACTACTTAAGTGTAGCAAATCATGAGCTAATATCACTCTTTCGAGCTCTGGTAGCAGTTTCCCAAAGCATGCTCTGTGAGGCCACAGTTCAATGATCCATGCAGCTGATCAATGGAGCAGTGCTGTCAGCAGAGCTTCAAATTAAAAGCTAAAAGAAAAGGGTTCACTGAGTACTTGACATAAATTTTAGGTTCAGCAACAGTACCTCAAAACCAGTGCTTTTTGGCAATTATCACAGTCAGATGGCATTTTTCAGAAAATATCTCAAGTTTGGAAAATCACGTTTTGTCAGGGAGTGTCTTTCAAGCCCGTTATACTCTGAATTGCAGTTGACGACTACTACACAGGAAACACCTCCCCGAGTGTAAGTTAGAGATGGGCACCTATTCAAGTGTAAGTTAGAGAATCTGTATCCTTCAGCCAAACACTGAGGCAAACAGTTTTGCTTCAACTCAAAAACCTATTTAGAGAGGAAACAATCTTGGCTGCTAAGTCTGTGTGGAAAGCCTAGAAAGCAGTCAAATGATATGCTGTGCCCCAACACCTTTTCTCCCCAAAAAATAGAGGGCTAAAAAGAAGATACTAGAGGACTCAGTAGACCAGCTTCTGGTTCTTCATGGACCTGTGAGATGCACTGAAGCAACTGGTGCTCTACCCACCAGCTTCCCCATCATTGGAGATAAAGATAATAATTTTATTCCCCTTTGTTTTGAGCCTTGATATCTGCTAAAGACAGACACTACCTTAGAGTTAGATATCATTATACCATGTTTTTTAAAACACACATATGAAAGCAACATAAGAATTCTTACATATGCCATCTAACAGTTTAATGGTTTTTCAATCATACAAATCTGAAAGCACGACAGTAAGAAAAAGTGCTGCAAATGTAGGTAACCAGAGTACGATCTCAAAGGTCTGCCAGCGAGCAGCCAAACATATCTGTCTTATTTGTTCAGTCATTTCTAACCTTCCCTGCATTAGAAGAAAAGAAGTTGCTATTCATCCTCATTTGCAGTATATTCCTTTGAGTAAAGGACATAAGAAAGGTCACTGGTACCCTGGCAGGGTTTAATCTTCTAGGTGGTCTAAATAATGGTGAGGTTTTTCCAAATGAACAAATAAATATATATCTTCAAGCCTTTCCCACTTAAAAGTAAACAATATGAAGCTAAGTAACATAAGAACTTCAAGAAGAGTAAAAACAAATCGAAGAAAAAGACTGAGGCAATACAGATGGTAGAAACCTGAAAAATGTGAAGTCTGGGAAGGGGAAAATTCGGAAGCAAGTTTAGGAAGGAGCTCTGAAAAGCTGTTCTCTACACCATAGTTTCATAGAAGGTGCCTTAACTGTGGGCTTGCCTGATGCTGCGAGGAAACGTCGTTCCCATCATTCACCCAGGAGCTGATGCAGAAACCAAGAAATGCCCATTCCCAACAGCTCTGCTGGGCTGCGGGCTCCCCCATGGTTCCCTCCTGCTCTTCCCCAGCATGGCCCATGTGGAGGAGAGAGCACCTTGTCACTTCTCAGTGACACCCCAGCAATACCTGATGCACCCTGTGGCAGCTCCCCAGTCTCTTTCTGTCCCTGCCATCTTGATTCCACACTCCATCCCGCAAGACAAAAAGGAAAATTCAGTGAACACATCTACTTCATGTACCACGACCAGCAACAGAACAGGGAATGTATCAATAGCAGGGCAGAAACAATACCTATTTGTATAATGGTACATGCTGCTCACAGAAGCCATGTATAGATCATTAAAATGCTTAAAAGATCAGGCAGACTTGCTTCATAGAAAAACCAAAACCATAATCCATTTGTCTTAGGAAAGGAAAAAAATGTAAAGATAAGTATGAAAACCAGGACACTGGGATTCTATTTACTCCTCTTAATAATTAAACAGCAAGAAGATAGCAAAACTGAAAGACAACAAGAAGATAAAAGGAAGTTATACACAATTTTCACATGAAAATCATGAATATAAAATATTAGCAAGGATGCAAAGAATATATTTTTTGCTAATAATTCTGGATCACTGGGTGGGACAGAGACCAAACAGGGTTATCTATTTCTCAGGTGTTAAGAAGAAACTTCCCTGAAGGGCAGGTTATGCCAAGATCACCAAACAGATGGGGTGAGGCATCCTCTTTTTGTGTGTTTGTTAGATGAGGTGGATCTCTGGCAACAGTGCACTCAGACAAGGGCAGACAGGAGGAAAGTGTTGCATTTGCTTTGGGAGCATCTTAGCAATATTTCATTCCATCATCACTAATTGTCCCTATTTCTGCCCCTACACCTGGAGGATGCCCTGGTGCCAGTGAATTAGTAGAGAAGACAAGGGGGAAGCTGAGTGCCAGGAATAGTCTGGTCATAGTTTATTTGTTTATTATTTTGTGTTTCACTTAATTCTATGAAATTGTTTTCTAATTTGCACATGTTTTCCAAGGGCATTGCATCTTTGTGTTTTCTTACAGATTCTGCGCCTCTTAACAAGCCTCTTTGCTGCCTTTTGGCTTTGGACAGGCTGCAGCCTTCTCTCTCTGCAAAACTTTATTTATTCTCTTTGCAAAACCTTATTTATTGTTGGACACTAGTAGTGAGATCAGCCTCCTGAGAACCCAAGTGTGGATACAGTCCAAACGCCTGCAGAGTTTACAATCCAAACATTCACTCAGCAGAAAATCCTCGTTAGCTCTGTTTCACCCCTGTCTCCTACCACCCCCTATTTATTTTGGCATTGTAAAAGAATATGCTGTGTTCTTGAAAACAGCAGCTTGCTCTGTAGTAGGATTTAGGTACATTAAGGCAGGTAAAGTGTAATTTTGACGAACATTTATGTAGTAGCCTGGTGGGAGTGCAGCCATTCAGCTATGCTCTTTGCAAAAAAGAGATGCTGAACTGCATGCGATAGCCACTGGCTTCACCACGGCACCAAGAGGGATGGAAGAAAAGGAGCCGCATCCCAGAAATACAAGGTTTCCCAGTTTGTAATATCACATTCCTGTTAACTGAGCAGTTGTGAGACTCTCCAGTGTAAGACAGTTGTATATAAGCACATACATATCAGATCACAGCCAAGGGTCTTTAGGAGCCTCAGACAGCAGGAATTGCATGCTGTGACAAGGAGCAGGTGATCTTCTGCACTTCCTCAACCATCCTTCCTTTTTCTCCTCAAGTGCATGAGAAGTTGCTGCACCAAGAGGAGAGATTTGCAACACACCAGGCATAAAAGGCAGGATCATGTGGGGTGGCGAGAGGGCCCCTCCGAGAACCAAAGACCTGTTCAGAAGTCTTTTATGAAGCCAAAATATAAGGTCCCACCAACTGGAGCTACTGAGATAGAGTCAGAAAGTCCCCTTATTTATAGCCAGTGCTCCAGAGCCATTTCTTCATGCCTTCAAGGCACAAGAACACTTTATTTCACCTCAGAATAATACAGTATTAAATGTTAGAAAAAGATGCTCTGGAAACTTACCATGTAGGTTACCAACAAATATCTGTTTCTTGGCAGCCTTGTGTATTTGGAGAGGTCATTTATTTAGTTTAAAAAAAAAAAAAAAAGAATTTTTTACTACATAAACATACACATGTTATTACTCACATCCAGAAGGAAGTGTGACTTTTCAGGAAAAATGAACCTTCTGCTCAGGCAGTTTTCAATAAGAGCCCAGAAGAATGAGTATGCTACGAGTCAGATTCATTAGAAGTAAATTAAAATCGTCTGTCATAAGAAACTTTCTTCTCCTCTAAGCTTTTGTTCTGAAGCAGAAATCAATTTCAATTGTACTTCAAAACAAAGTAAATAAAAGATTTTGTTAACTTGCACTACCTCCCTAATTGTAGTGTTTATAATGAACAGAAGTTATTTACTTTTAGAGGGTAAAAAATGGACATCGTGGTATTATTTTTGGCTGATTTGTTCCTTTTTAACAGCAATGCATTTCATTCTTTTCAAATGCCTATTAATTTTTGGCATTATAATACCTTTAGGTAATTTTGTAAATAGAAAGATACTGAAGTCTGTGTTTTTACATCACTATTTTATAGATCTTTTTGATTCATTCTGAAATTCCCCGAAAGTTCAAAGTGTTCAGCACTTTTAAGAACTGGCCCCTAATATCAGTTAAAATATCATTATATATTAACATGTTTGAAACCAGAGCCTCTCCATTTAGTCATAAACACTACAGCTAAAGTCTGACCTAAGTAATCTGCCAAACGCTGTGCAGGAGCTGGTGCCAGTTAGGAAGATAATCTAATTCTCTCTGTTCCCTGAGCTGCGCTTTATCCAGGGGACAATTTTTTCTTTTTTTAAGCTAATTTGGGCCATTTTACCTTTGGCTTGGAACACTTTCTAAATAAAATAAAAACATTAATTTGGACATAGTATTAGTGCCAATACCATAATGTACTATTTTTATATGGTTTAATGTGGAAAAAAAAATCCCCATTACATCAAAGAGACAATAAGATATAGTTCTAAAAAGCCTTCTCTTTCTTTCAGGCATGTGGGAAATGTCACCCTGAACAGATCTGCAGAACCTACAGCAAACCTGAAAGTTAACTCGAATCATCTTCCTATGGCATATCTGGCTAGAAACGCAATTCCTTGTTGCTCCTACTCCAGTGTGATTGTGGGCTCCTGGGAAAGGATGGAGCTGCTCTGCCCCCCACTTTCTGCTGTGGGTTTCTGGCTTTTCCCTGCATCACAGACTAGACTGAGCAGTTGCAGAGTGCCTCACTTCAGTGCAAAAGGGAGGATTCCTTTTCCTTGAGTAAGAGCCATCCCACCCTACCGCTGCACAACTGTTAGATCTGGTGCATCCATCACGAATCCAACCAAGTCACTGGTAAAGCAATCCAGTCAGGTGCTGTAATCTTCAGGGTTGCTGACTTTAATTTTGCAATGACTCTGCAGCTACTCAATTTCCAACTGCTTTTTGTTCTGCTTGCTAATGTCTTACTCTGAAGTCAAGAATGCAATCTTTCCATAGTCGGGTTTAATCACAAAACCCATTTATATTTAAAAAGTACATTCCTCCAATATCTGTTCAATTGTACTGCCCCGAATTTCATTAGATAATTTACAACAGAGGGCAGTTAAATTTTGTGCCAGAAGCAGTTAAACAGGTCACTCTTATTTTAAGAGAATGTTTTGCTAACACGGAGATACAGAAAATTAGGAGCTGTCTTCATGGAACTGATTTCTCATTTTTTATTAAATATTTCCCTCTAGCAGTTTTATATTAGGCCACTGTCTGTTGGAAACTGCAGGCCTGACCCTGGTACAGGTTGCATCTCTTGAGGCACAAACTAACTCTGCCAGGGTCTGAGCCTCTCTCCTCCAGACCTCTCTGAGTGCCCTGTGCACATGCGCCCATAGACAAAGCCATGCCTTGAAACCACCCTTCGTGCTGCAGGGCCAGTGCTTGCTTTTTTCCTAGGGCTGAAGTAGTTAAGGAAAAAGAAAAAAAAAAAAAAGGTTTCTAAAAGTGGAAAACATAGTTTCAAGTTAGAAGTAGAATTAGACCTGAGATGTTTTGGGGAAGAACTGCTGGCGGGTGGATGGCAGCTGGGGAACGTTCATCTTTACTCTCTGTTAAGGTTTGCTCCTACAAGATACTAAGCGAAATACACCAGATGCATGCATAATTATCTGAATTCATGGGACTAGTCACTTGTTTCAGCACATGCTCCTTCTGACCTCAGTTACTCAGAGATTAAACCCTTCTCTTGGGTCCTCAGAGGGCTGGTACATACTCTGGCAGGAAGGCATCCTTTCATCCAGGTGCAGCAGAACACATACTGACAGAGATTTGCTCCCATCCTTTTCTGTAATCACCCCATCCACCCCCAGGACAGCTAATGCATCAAATATATCAGCATAGTACTCACATCTCAAGCAAATCCATCACACCTACACTTCTCCCCCAGGAGCGGGAAGTGCTGGCCCGGAGAGCCTCAGGCCATCAGATGCTGCCTGGAGTTGGAGCCGGGCAAAACTCCCCATCATCCCCCCCTCAGCCCAGGACTAAACTGCATTGGGTGGCATGGACTCCCCCTTGCTCACACTCCAGGAAAAGGGTGAAGCCGGGGAGCTGAAACCTTTCTCCGCTGTCCCAGCACTGCTCCTGCTCAGTCAAGGAAGGAGGCAGTGCTTGATGCTATAGGTTTTCCCCATCTCCTCTAGTCTTGGTGGTTGAACACTGCTGCAAGACCCTTTCACATGGTTCAGTCCTCCCATCCCATGCCACAGAGTGTCCTCAGGCTTAATATGCTGTCTCTACATCACTGCTATTAGACTATATCTGTATGTAAAAACTTCTCTGTAAGTTGAATGAAAGACATATCCAATTTGCAAATCAATTTTTCCCTCTACCATCTGTAACCTTCACATGGCTGTAAAAGATCCCATCCTGTTAACTGGTCTAAACTTCAAAAAGACATTTAATTCTACACTTTTGCAACTACAATGGCAAATGTGTGGGGTTTATTCAGTTTAATCTGTTTAAGTTCATTTAACTGAATGCCAGTGATGGGCGGTGAGTTACACACAGAGATCTTTCTGCAGAAGGCTCATGTCCTCAGAACAAGCCTTTTGATGAAGAGCCACAGGCCTCAGCAACATTTGCTGACAGCTATAACATATTGACAATACTTTTATTATTTTCATTATGCTAATAGCCCAAAAAATTGCAAACTGGGGTGAAATTAACTGAGGTTTTATTATAGCTAAGAAGACAGTAACACTACTTGCAGGATTGGATGCTCAGGTTGGTTTTTTCCACATATAATCTCATCTGCCTCTAGTATTTATTTTAGGGCTAGGAGAGAGTCAGTTCTTATATCCTTTCCATTCTGGATCAAGGTTACATTCATCTCAAGGTTTCATTCAGACATAGACATGGTAATTATAGTGAGGGTTATTCTATTGTGTCTGAAATGTACCTCAGTCATGAAAACTGAAGTCTCTAAAAGCCCAGCAGGTTTAGCATGAGAACAGAATGGAAAACTCCAGAGATACTCCACTAACAGACCTCAAACATGATATGGAGAAAATTTTTTCTAGGTAAAAAACTTTTCACATCCTAGGAAGTTGCATTATTTTGTTATTTATGTATTTAATTATACCCACTAGATATATATTTTCTGCACCAGTTGCAGCAAAAGCATTTTACTATAGATGCCTATCAATAACTGGATGAGACTTCCAGCTCTTTTCACACTAGCTACAAACGGCCCCAGCCACGTTAATGACTTTGAGGTTGGCTGGATTTCAACTAATAACCTAAAGATGAACAATCCTACTTATCCAATTACTAACTGAGTTCCTTCAAATGGACACTAACTGGATACTCATCTTTGTATTCAGAGAGAAAAAAGGAAAAAATACTTAGCCAGGCTGGCAGAAACCATGTATTTGGCAACTGTCTGAACTAAGTAGTAGATTTATTGGTTTAAAGAATAGTCTAAAAATTAGAATTGCCATGAATTCAAACACACATGAAATTGTAATCCTATTCGAAATTTTGACCATAATCTTTCAAATGACATGCCTGACTCAATTTTTAAATCTTAAAAATGCAGGAAAGGCTTGGTGGCCAATCAAAAAGCTATTCAGTAAAAGCAAGTTGTAACACAGGATAATAATCCTAACAGTTCCCAATGGTGGCTGTGCAGTCCAACTTCCCTTTCTCATTCTTGGGCATCTACTGAAAAAGTACACAGACTATCTCACATTCTGTTTTGATACAAGTAAATAATTTATGAGTAAACTGTTTTAACAGAAAAAGCAGTATTTGGTAAATATGAATTGCAAGAATGAAAAACCTGTAGAGACTGTTTATGATGTGAGTGCTTGTTAAAATAACTGCAGATTATATGGCACCAACAAAAGAGTAATCAAAACTAAAAATACAACAAAAACGAGAGAACTGCACGATGATCTGCTATTATATATTTTAAATGATAGGTTTTGAAGTAAATACAGCTTTCTTTAAACACTAAAGGTTAGTCTAAGACTGCTTGCTCTTCTGTTTTCCCTAACTTCTTTGTTTCAAATTTATGAAAGTCTGTTGCTATTTTTGGACCTATTCCCTTCTTAATGCTGCAGTGATAACGTGCTTCCTATTCTGCAAACAAATGTGCTCACAGAAAGGAGCAATTGATGGAGACACAGAATAGTACAAAAAAGTGTTAAATTAATCACTTATGAGCATACCTGGACTAAAGGAGTTAACAATTTATGACAAAATATGAATACGGTGAACAAACATTGGCTTTCCCTAAAGTTCTGTTAATTCTAAGAAACACGAAGGGGAAACCATTCCTCCTTTTTGCAGAGTTGTGTTTGTACACATTTGTTGCTTATGAAACACGTCCCTGTTGCCCACCTTCGCTGTCCCCGGCAGACGGGACGCCTGCTCTGCACACCAGAATGCCACAAGTGTATTTTAATCACAGTAGTATACCAGAAGGTGTATTAAACCCCAAAGACATCTTGCATGTGTCCAAGTGGCATACATATAAGACAGATACTAGATGGCAAGGAAATAAAAAACTCACGGTTTTTGCTCAGTCTTAAGGTCTAACAGAGCCAAAAAACGATCATTTCTCTACTGCTGGTAAGGAGTGACCCTCGGGGTGGAGACAAGAATCACAGAATCACAGAATCTTTTGGTTGGAAAAGACCTTTAAGATCATCAAGTCCAACCGTACCTGTCCACTACTAAACCATGCCCCTAAGTACCTCATCTACCCGTCTTTTAAATACCTCCAGGGATGGGGACTCCACCACTTCCCTGGGCAGCCTGTTCCAATACTTGACAACCCTCTCCATGAAGAAGTTTTTCCTAAGATCCAATCTAAACCTCCCCTGGCGCAACTTGAGGCCATTGCCTCTTGTCCTATCACTTGCTACTTGGGAGAAGAGACCAACACCCACCTCGCTACAACCTCCTTTCAGGTAGTTGTAGAGGGCGATAAGGTCTCCCCTCAGCCTCCTCTTCTCCAGGCTAAACAACCCCAGGTCCCTCAGCAGCTCCTCATAAGACTTGTTCTCTAGACCCTTCACCAGCTTCGTTGCCCTTCTTTGGACACACTCCAGCACCTCAATGTCCTTCTTGTACTGAGGGGCCCAAAACTGAACACAGTACTC